>PVIH01001061.1:175419-265310 GCA_004025045.1 Sigmodon hispidus | reverse complement strand
GGTGAGGATGGGGTGAAGGTGAGGATGGGGTGGAGGTGAGGATGGGGTGGAGGTGAGGATGGGGTGGAGGTGAAGATGGGGTGGAGGTGAGGATGGGGATGGGAACAGGGATAGGGATGAGGATGGAGATGGGGTGGTGGTGCAGATAGAGGTGTATATGAGAATGATAGAGATGGACTGAGGGTGAGCATAATAGGAGTAAGGAATGGGATTAGTTAGACAGAAATGTGTGGTGAAGATGGCAGCGTTACTAGGGATGGACAGAGCAGGCATGGGATGCGAACCAGGAGAAGAGAGGAACTTTAAAAAGGGAGGCTGAGCTAGCCTGTGGAGCCCTGTTCATTCCTACCACAAACAAACCTTGGGACATCTCGGTTTTTCAGAATCATTTCTTTATAAAACTTGGAAGTCCCAAATTTGCAGAAGTTGTATAGGTCTTGCGTGGTCAGTGATCCCACTGTGTTAGAGGGTTGGGAGGGGTGGACCTCCCAGTCTTCACGTGTGTTGTCTCTTTCTGAAATGTCATCTTTCCAGTTTTGACCACTTGTTGGAAGGAACAGTTACCACTGTAGTCAGCTCCTTGGTAAAAGTTTGCGAAGAATCTGACAGCTGCTGAGGAACGTCTTGTGTAAGCCATTGTGCTGCGCTGGTGATTATGATTCTTTGAGCAGGATCCTCTGTTGAAAGGCGCTATTTAAAGCATAAAGTACTTCTGCATATTAACTCATGACTCCAGTGACACCCTTGTGGGAAGGTATGTGGCAAGATGACTCATTCAAGGTCACGTTAGTAAGACAGTGAATTTGGCAGGTGGAGGAAGAGTTCCCGGAGTTTTCAAAAGTGTTCTTTTTGCCAGACTTGTCTCATTCAGGGACAGGAAGTGACAGGTTCATTTTAGCCATCAGGGCGGTTCTTGTCTGCAAAACCTCAGACTTAACTCCAAAGTAGAGAAGGGTCCTAGTGGAGGGACAGAGGCTAGTTGGCAGTCACATGGGCCTGTGAGGAAGCATGAGAAAACAGAAAAAATGGGTTCTCAACAAGGCAAGAGCTGGTCTTGATCTGAGGAACCCCGGACAGTAAGGAACAAACCCCAGAATGGCTTCCTCTTTGCTCAGTCAAAATTCTAGAAGCAGCCTCCTGCGAACTGAATTTACAGAATGGCCGGGTCTTGGAAACAGAAAAGCAAAGCAAGCAAAATCATTTGAAAAGTGTTAGCCTGTCTCGTGTGTACTTGGTCGTGGGTGTGTCACAGTGTAACAATAGTGTTTTCCTAGCCACAGGGAGGGGAACAGCGGAGATATAGCAGCTGCAGCCATGCCATGACTCTATCTAAATGCCACTTCGCAGTACAGCCTCCAGGGCCTTATGCCTTAAGTGTGCCAGTGTGCTGTCTGGTCTCCATCTGTCTACTTATTGCATTGGGTTTTATGACCCCACAGAAGTGTCTAATGGTCTCCATAGCCATGTTAGGTGGCTAGAAGCAGCAATGGTTCTCATGGCTTCTACAATCCCAAAGTCTCGCCTGTCCCTAGGTGTGAGACTATGCTTTGGGCCACTGCTTCTAAGCGGGGAGGAGGCTGAGAGAAGCAAGATCTGATAGAGAGGGCCAAAACAACAAATGCAAGGAAGAGCAAGTGTGACCTGCCAAGTGGGCCCTGATGGTTGCCAAGGGAAGGCTGGTATGGATGGAAGGCGGAGGCGGAGTCAGCAGGACTTAGTTTCCTGCAGTGCTGGACCAGTGCAACAGGGGCCTGGGGAGATGAATGTCATGAAGCTTAGGGGTATAAAGCGACTCCAGGCCTCAGGTCTATCCTGAATAAGTGAGGTAAAGTAATGAGTCAGGGGCAAAGTAAGACAGTAGATGAGCTCCCGGCTCCTGGGTACATGGGACCATATAGTGTCACTTGGGGAGTAATTTCTGACCTAAGGAGAGAATTAGCCTATTAGTCTCAAACTGGTATCTGATACGAGCATGGCTGGATTCTAATCCTGCAGCATGAGTTAGTTTACTATATAAATTCTCAGTAGAAAAATGTCAGCAAGGGATGGTTCAGTGGTACCCCACCCGCTGGTTTTCACCAGCTGTGTCAGGATTCATGAGAGGGCTCTAGGCTTGCCACAGCCACATTTCCGGTTCATTCTGTGGTACTTTAAAGTCTTCTTTAGAGAACCACTCTGCAGAGAGCCAGCAGCTGTGGTATCTAGCTGATCTCTCACAGCCTGATGACTCTGTCTGAAAATGGTTATGTGTTATCTTGCTCTTTGGTGTATGTTCTAGGACTTGATATTCAAATCTGACATTCAGCTCTTTAGGTAGGCAGTCATACATACATTATGTTTTAGTTAGGGTTTCTATCACTGTAATGGAAGGAACACCATGACCGAAAGCGATGTGAGGAGGAAAGGGTTAATTCAGCTTACCCTTCTACATCACAGTTTATCATCAAAGGAAGTCAGGACAGGAACTGACACAGGGCAGGAACCTGGAGGCAGGAGCTGGTGCAGAAGCCATGGAGGGGTCCTGCTTACTGGCTTTCTTCTTGTCTTGCTCAGTCTTTTTTTTTCTTTTTTTTTTTTTTTAAACTAAGCAAAGGTAACCTTTATTACAAAACTTAAAAACTGGGGTATAAGAGACATTACAACAGGCATCAATGAAATTCAGAAAATTATAAGATTATTCTTGGATATGATAAATACTTTTACCAAAGTATCAAGATACAAAATTAACATGCAAAAATCATTAAAATATATGTACTAAATATATATGTTAAAATCATTTTCTTCTATATAAACATACTAGGAGAAAAATCCAGTAACATTATCCTTTAAAAATATTTTTAGAATAAAGCTAACCAGGGAAGTAAATAATTTCTACAACAAAAACTTTAAAACCCTGAAAAAAGAAGCTATGGAAAGCACTAGAAGGATGAAAGACCTGAGCTTGTGGATTGGAATGATAAATAATAGGTGAATGAATAGCCTACCAAAAGCATCTTATTTTCACTTTGGTAGGTCATGCATATCTATAATTTGTTGTGTGATATTTTGATTGTGTTCTGACAAATAAAGCTTGCTTGGGGTCAGAGGGCAGAGGTAGCCACTAGCTGACCAAAATTAACCATATATATTTGGAGGACTGTAGACAGAGAGGAGACAGGAAGAAATAAGGTGGGACAGAGAGAGGATCTGGCCTTTTTTGGAAGAAGAAAGAGTTAGGAGGCAACTGGAAACTAAACTTGCTTCTCTGATCTTTCCAGTACTACTTCTAATATCTGAATCCCAATTTTTTATTGATAAAGATTAATTAGATTAACACTTCAAGAATTTACCCATTTACTTTACAGTTTTCTACTTTTTTTTTTATGGTTTTCTTTTTTTTTTTTTTTTTTGTCTTGCTCAGTCTTTATAGACTCCATGACCACCAGCCCAGGGATGGCCCCACCTCCATCAATCACTAATTAATAAAGTTCCCTAAAGACTTGCCTACAGCCTGATCTTATGGAGATAGTTTCTTAATTGAGGCACCCTCCTCCCAGATGACTGTAGTTGGTGTCAAGTTGAAATAAAACTATTCAGCACACTTTTGTTATTTCCCACAGCCTGAGAACTAGATGTCAGCAATATCCCTGGAGAATGATGACCCAAGGACCCCAGCATCTTGGATGTAGCAGAGAGGGTATGATGGAGCCAGCCAGAGGGGAGGATGCTGGAGGTCTTCCTGTTCTTATAGGCAGGAGGCCCGTTTCGTGTTATTGTCCATCCCACTCAAAACATGTGTGGTAGCCAGGAACAGACAACCCCTGTTTTGGTCAGGATTTTTTAACCTCAAAATTGGAGGGAGAATATTTATGTTCATGTATGCTTACACATAAGCATCTGTGTACTTGGAAATGTATATGCATACACAGATGTATGTATGTATATCTCTCTGTTGATGAACCTAATAACATCCTGTGTTTATGGAAATACACATAGAAGTACCTGTGTTCTGTGTTCATGTATGCATTCACAAAGCATATTCATATGGGTTTTCACATTCATGTATATTTATGCAAGATAAGTGTTTACATGCTTGTGTGTATAAGCTGTGTGTATGTATATATACATATATGCACACATGTATATGCTAATTTATAGCTATGTATGTGCTTGTGTTGGTGTGTGTGCACATGTGAGTGTGTATGGATATATGTGCATGTGTGTGCATGCATATGCGTGCATTTATGTATTGAAGTCTGAATTACTTAATGCTGACCCCTGTGTGGTGGGCCGGCAGTGCATCTTTATTCTTCAAATGTCAGACAGGTGATAAAGGAGGAAGGCAGGAGAAGACTGGAATACCCTGAGAGGGGTTAGGGGAGTCTCTGAGCTTTGAAGAGCCAACATCTTTGATGATCCACCTGGGTAACTAGCTACAAGTCATTAGTGAGGGTCCACAGTCACAATGACAAATCCCCTCAGAGCAGTAGCTAGTGGTGTTATTCTGAGCAACTAGGGACCTCACCCTAGACTACTAAGGCTGTATGAGCAGTAAGGATATGTAAGGGCTTCCAGAGCAGCAAATGCAGGGCAATGGCCCCGGCCTCTGCTCCAGGTCTCTGCAGCCACTGTGGCTCATCTTCTCACCTGCCTGGGTGAGGTTCTTCCCAGTTTTGCTGAAATTACAGACCTGCTCAGAGAGTCTGGAGTGGACTGTAGCCACCCTCTCCCTCGAAGCCCCTCTCTGAGCTGCTCTCTGTGGAAGAGCAGAGGGCCCTGAACCACATGGGCAAATGGATGTTTGAGCACCTTGGCAGGACATAGGGATGCCCTGAAAACAAGGGAACCACAGCCTCCCTCTGAGTGTAGATCTGTCTTCCTCATTAAACAGTGGGTGTCGGTATTCCAAGTACTGGGTGCTGATTCCCAGTTAATCCTCACACTGTATCTCAACTGTGCTTTATGCTGATTCATAGAGGAGGAGGTCTTAGGGGCTGTTCAAGTTCTTCCCAGTAGGAGAATCCATGTCTTCTAATCCTCTGGTCCTACATCCAGAGATACTGTTGTAGTTTGAGAGAAAATGGCCCCTATAGAATCATGGGGAGTAGCACTATTAGGAGGTGTGCCCTTGATGGACTAGGTATGGCTTTGTTGGAGAAGGTGTGTCATTAGGGGGCAGGCTTTGAGGTCTCAGAAACTCACGCCTGGCCAGTATGTCACTATCACCTCCTGCTGCCTGAGAATCCAGATGTAGACCTCTCAGCTACCTCTCCAGCACCATGTCTGCCTGCACACTGCCATATTTCCTGCCATGTTGATAATGGACTAAACCTTTGAAACTGTACGTCACCCCAATTAAATGTTTTTCTTTATAAGTGTTGCCATGATTAAGGCAATAAAACCTTAACTAAGAAAGAAGTTGTTATGAGGTCCTGGGGTATTGCTATGATAGGCCTGAACTTGCTTTTGTTTGGAGGAATATGGACCTTGGGACATTAGAAAAGCAGTTGAATGCTTTAGGTGCTATTCATGGGGCATACTAGTAGGAACATGGAAGACTGTGGTGCTGAGGGTGATTTGAATTGTAGGGCTCTGGCTCAAGAGGTTTTAGAAAAGAAGAATGTATGTGACCTAGAGGCTGTTCTTGTGATATTTTGGTGAAGAATGTGACTGCATTTTGCCCTTGTTTAAAAAAATTTTTCTGAGTTTTGGATTAGTTGGGTTGGCAGAGGCAATCTCCAAACAGCCTAGTATTTATTATGTGGTTATTAGCATTTGCTTTTATGAAGATATATAATAAAAGGGCAAGCTGAGAAAGGAAAAAAAAACAAGTTCAAGGAGAAAGGGACACCAGGAAGTAGAATGGAGCCAAGTCCTGTGTTCAAGGAGATAAACAGATTAAAGAAAATCCTGATGTTAAGTGGAATAAATGGAGCTGTGGCCTTAGGGCAAGGTCCCACAGGCAAGCTTTGAATCTGTGAAAAGGAATTAAGAAAAGTTCATAGCTGGATGTGGTGGTGTGTGCCTTTAATCCCAGAACTCCAGAGGCAGAGGCAGGCAGAGTTCAAGGCCAGCCTCGTCTACAGAGTGAGTTTCAGGACAGCCAAGCATAGGCATAAAACACAGAGGGCTGGTAAAGTGTATTTGAACAAGGGGGGCATGTTCCAGCCTTAGCAAGCAGCAGAACTTGGCAGTTTTGGCCACATGGTTTTAGAATCAAGAATAGAGGAAAGCGTTTGTGGCCTCTCCCTCCATGATTAAGGAAAGCTATGAGGCGAGTCATGTGTCAGGGGTGTCCCCCAATGGAAGCCCAGAAAGGCCATTGCATAAAGTTGTGAAGTTGAAGCCTGGAGATGCTGAGATGTTAGAGATGCCAGAGTGGTGGGATACTTGCCAAGGAGAGCCGCTAACAGGAAGTGGAACCAGCCCAAGAGAGATGTTGCAGTCAACAAAGCTTAAAGGAGTGGGAGATCTAACAGCACTTTGACATCAGATATGGAGATGCGGAGTTTGGAGTTTGCCCAGCTGGTTTTCGGTCTTGCTTTGGTCCAGCATTTCCTCACTATGCTCCCTTTTCTCCCTTGTGAAATGATAGCATACATATTTCTGGCTCTATTACATGTTGGAATCATATGATCTGATTTTTTGATTTTGTAGGGAGTTACAGTTAAGAGATTACCAAGAGTATCAGAAGAGACTTTGGAGTTTTATAGGCTTGAGACTATGGAGACTTTTGAAGTTGGACTTAATGTATTTCTGCACATGGCTATAAGCCTATGCAGCCAAGGAGTAGAATGTGGTGGTTTGAACAAAAATGGCCCCCATAGGCTCACTGGGAGTGGCATAATTAGGAGATGCTGCTTTTTTGGAGAAGGTGTTACTATAGGGTGGGTCTTAAGGTCTCAAAAGCTCAGGCCTGGCCAGTTCTGTTATTATCACTTTCTACTGCTTGCTGATCCAGACATCGAACCCTCAGCTTCTCCAGCACCATGTCTGCCCGTGTGCCACCATGCTTTCCACCAGATGATAATGGACTAAACCTCTGAAACTGTAAGCCAGCCCCAGTTAAATGCTTTCCATTATAGGAGTTGTTGTGGTCATGGTGTCTCGTCACTGCAGTAGAAACCCTAACTAAGATAGAAATCAAAGTGCTTCTCCAGAGATGCTCACTGAGCTAAGCCATGATATCTGCTACACGGTTGCCATGGATTGGAGGAAGAGAAGGGATTCTGTAAATGGGTTTGCATATTTGTTTGGGGTTGATGAAAATGTCTAGAATTGGATAGTGGTAGTTTCACCCTCTTGCAGATATACTAAGAATTGCCAAATTGCACATATTAAAGAAGTAAACATTATGGTATATGAGTTACATCTCAGTCAAAATCTAGAAAAATAGTAGGTCAAAAAGAAAATGAATCATCTCACATAAAGAATAGCAAAGGTTTTAAAAAGGTCTTAGAAATCTCTAGTTTTATATTCACCATTTCCTGGCTTAATTTCATTCTGGCCAAAAGGCATTCCATTAATATGGGCTTTTTGGTGACTATAGGAAGTGACAAATGGCATGGCATGATTTTAAAGTGAAATGTTATTCTCCCAAAAGGCTTGAGGGAGGTTGTAAATTGTAGGAAGAGAACAGAATTGCTTTCTGATGTTGCTGGAGCCCTGCAATTAGAGTGGGCAAAGATCCTGCCCAAATCGTGGGCAGAGGGTGGATGATGATGTTGGGAAATTCTTTAGCCTCTCATTGGCCCATGAGTTGTGGGTAAAGCTTTGCTCTTTTATATGAGACAAATGTAAGGTGCACAGAACAGGTGGGTCACTCAGAGGAATCGGAGCTCTCCCGAGTTAAGGTTGCTCACCGGTGATTCGGGTGGCACTCATGTTCCTCTCTCTCCTTTTCAGATAATATCTGACAGCTGGTGTTTGTGTACATTTCTCAAGAAAAGACATGGGCAAAGAGTTTAAACATAGAACCAATATCAATGTGCTACCCCGAGGGAAGAAATGTTTGAAAGCATGGGAAGAAAAATAATCAGTGGAAGAGGTACAGAATCCAGAACTAAACAGTTGGAGTTTGACTGTCATATGGGTTGTACCGACAGCAGTGTCTGGGCTGTAGATGGGATCTGGAGAGTGTTCTATAGTCTCCAGAGGGTCAAGGTTTTTTTTTTTTTTTAATTTATTTATTGTGTATACAGTGTACAGAAGAGGGCACCAGATCTCATTATAGATGGTTGTGAGCCACCATGTGGTTGCTGGGAATTGAACTCAGGACCTCTGGAAGAACAGTCAGTGCTCTTAACTTCTGAACTATCTCTCCAGCCTGAGGGTCAAGTCTTGTTCTGTCTTATAGGCTTTTCTTTCTCCAGCCTCCATTTTTTTTTTTTTTCCTGTGCAGAGCGTATGTCAACCTCAGGCTGTGGAGGATTGGGAAAGAAGTTATCATGCTCACTGACCCCTCTGGCCAGACCTCCTCCAAGCAGCACTACTGCCTTCTGTTCTAAGGACCAAACCAATCAGGGCATCTTGGTTCTTGTCCAGGCCTGTGGTGTCAATGACAGCAGGTCCATCTGATGGAAAGCTGGCATTGACTCGTAGTTAATCACAAACCAATAAAGATGTCAAAGAGTGCTCCGAAGCAGAAACATTGTTGTCAAGCAAAACCTGCAGGGTGACTAAGCATCCACAGTCAGTCATGGAGTCCCAGGGCCCATTCCTCCAGCACTCATGGATACCCTAGGATGCCCAGGACAACTCAGACATGTCAGAGTGCCACAACAGGAGCAGGTCCAATGTCAACTCGCCACACTTGAAAGGGTGTTTAAGGGTGTCTGAAAACAAGTATTTGCTCCGTGAGACTGCTGTGGAAAAAGTAAGATGGCTCAGTCACCAGTGTTTACCTGGCAGTTATGAGGACCTCAGCCTGATCACCCAGAAGCTGGGCATGGTGCTATACTCTTATAATACTGTCAGAGTTTCAGACCAGCAAGGGACATTGTCTCAAAAAATCAAGTGAATGGCCTCTCAGGAATGACAGCTAAAGTTGTTTTTCTGGTGTGTATGTGCATGCACACATATACATTCAGGCACACACATGGGAACCTATATATACGAGCATGTGTACACATACATATACATACATACATGCATACACTGGGGCACTTGAACACACAAATCTGTACATGCATACACACATATACACACAGCCCATGCAGGCACACACATGGGTACTTACACACAAAAACAGGAAATAAAAATCAAAATGACTTCTATGTAGGAGTATGACTGAGCAGAGAGAAGCGTTTGGGTCCTTAGATGACCTGCAGCCTTCTTCAAAACCTCAGCAACAGCAGCATCAAGAACAACAATAGACATGGAAATGTAGCCAGTACCTCACAGGGGCCAACTGGGGACATGAAAGCTTTGGACAGGAGCGGATGTGGAAGCAGTGTGACAAGTTGGGCACTTCCTTCTAATGGAGAGGAGGCCACAACTGCAGTATGAGAGGGCAGTGTGACCGGCTGTGGCCTGTCAGGCTGAGCCATGTGAAATTACTCATTTTGGAGTTGAAATTGACTATTTTGACTCCAACAATATTTATTCCTAACCATGTTGCACAGACAAAAGGGTGTGTTGTTTTATGTCACTGAAAGTTATATTGTAGGGCCATCAAACAGTCCTTGTCATTGCAAGTTGTCTGGATCTACCTCCTCTAAGCTTGAGTCTGCTCTGCCTTCCTTCTGATGTACCTGACCCACTCTGCTCTATGAACAACCCCCCCCCCCGGATGCTGCTATTTGTTCAAGCCATCCTTCTGGACAGGTACAGCCTGCTAGGGCTTTGGTGTCCAAGTCCCTCAGCCCGAGCAGCTAGTAACAGGTGTCCAAGAATGGCGGGCAGTGGTGTCATCCCCTTCATGACCTGTGGCCAAAGGCTATGTACACAGGAAGCTTTTGCACTGGGACCCTTGAGTATAAGATAGCTCAGGACAACTACATCCTCCCAGTCTGCTTCAAAGCATTTGGGGAAGATTTGAGCCAAGAGCAAAGACAAAGGACAGCCTCAGTCTTAATATGGTTTGATGAAGCCCGGTTTTTGGGAAAATGGGTATAGGTGCTGAGTGTAAGCACCAAGTGCCACCGTGCCTGAGGTCCGCAGGATAACATCAGAAGCTTGAGTCCCATGTAGACTTAGGGCTAATGCACATCAAGCTTGTTCTTGTCCCATATAGGGGCTACCTTGCCCCATGCATGGTCTGTTCCTAGGATAAAGCCCACTGTCTACAATAGGTGGACAGATATAGTTCAGAACCTCTGCTGAATGAACTGGCTGTGGTTAGCCATTCGTGATGTGAGGCACACTGCCCCTCCACGTGCCCAGACTTACTGGCCAAATGAAATTTTAAAGACCGTGCCACTTGGTCCCCATGTTTAGTTATATCAAGCAGGAGGTCTGGCTGGTGTCTTGGGCCATGTGTGGACATGTCAACTGGATCCATAGAGAAGAGAACATTTCCTTGACTCTTGGCAGCACCTTAGATCACCAGGCCCCCAGGGTCCCTCTTCCCTCTGATTCCTTGTTGAGGTGGCAGCACACCCCTACTCCCTACATGGAGACCACAGAGGGCTTAGAATAGATAAGTTTACATTTGGACAGTGTAGCCCCTAGCCTGGTGAATCACAGTCTGGGTTCACCATTCAGCAAGGAGCCTGAACCCTACACAATAAGAAGAAACATCATCTCAGGTTTCTTCAAAGACATTTGGATTTTGTTGCTTAACATCCTGGAGAGGAAAACCCCAAACTTTTGAGGTTATGTGGTTAAAGAGAAAGAATGTGATTCATGACTTGAAATCAGTGACTGGGTGCACTTGGTGTAGAATGCCGTGGGGTTAATGGGTTAGGGCCAAGTGAGGAATTGTGCCTGTGGTGACTGACACACAGCTGCACAGTCTGGAGGCCTAGTGGACCTGACAATTCGGGCTATGTTGAACATTTTCCATTCCAGTTTAGCAATGACAGTTGTTGACACCGTAAAGCCAGCCACAGAGACCCCTCAAAAGCCATGGATGTGCACATAGTGGCTTTGCTTTTGTCTTTAGTTAAATAAACAACCAAATGGGGACGCCTGGGTGAGTGGGAGAAAGGGCCACTATGAGGCATGTGAGAAGGACATGGTAAATGTCAGCAAGTGTGGGAGGGACCAGAGAAAGTTGGAGGGAGGTGACTTTAGTAAGAAAATTATTTCTGCAAGTTTGGAAAAGCCAGAAACTGATAGCACACACATAGGTGTGTATAGAATGCTGTTGTGTATGTAAAGCATCCCTCTGGCTTTGCTCCTTAGTGGTGAACAGTGTAGGAATGACTTTACACCAAGCACTTCTTTTTTTTTTTTTAATTTTATTTATTTATTATGTATAGTATGTGTTCTGCCTGCATGTATTCCTGCAGGCCAGAAGAGGGCACCAGACCTCACTGTAGATGGCTGTGAGCCACCATGTAGTTGCTGGGAATTGAACTCAGGACCTCTGAAAGAGCAGTCAGTGCTCTTAACCCCTGAGCCATCTATCTAGCCCCTATACCAAGCACTTCTGTGACATGTTGGCTCAGAGTCCTTTGAGTGTGTGACCAGCTAAGCCAAATGGTAGCTCTATTTTTATTTTTTTGAGGAAGCCCCATTTTCATAGCAGGCATATAGATTTACATCCTCCACCCAGCAAACAGTGCATAAAGGTCCCTCCATCCTCCCCAACACTTTGTCTTCTTGGGGACATTCCGACCAGGGTGAGCTGGTACTCAGTGTATTTTAATTTGCATCCCTTCCCCTACAGGCTTTTACAAAATTGTCTTCTCCTAATTTGTATCCCCTGCCCCAAGACCTGCAGATAAATCATGTGTATTTCAGTCCTAACTTATTCTCAGTAAGGAATGATCCTTTCTCCTGTACTTTGAGATATTTGTCAACAAAAAATTTCTTCATTTTCTGTTTAAATTGAATTCCACACCAGGCCTCGTTCAGTCCACTGCAGAGGGCTGGGGGTGGGGTGGGGTTAGGGTGGTTGGCTGGGTTAGTGAAGCGTTCACCTTTATAAGTATGAAGGTTTGCGTTCTGGCTCTAACGTAAGAATGCTGGCACAGTGGTGTGTGCTTGGGAGCCCAACACTAGGAGGGCAGAGGCAGGAGGATCCTGGGCTCACTGTTGTCTGGCCAGCGGGGCTTACTTGGAAAGTTCCAGGTCAGTGAGAGAATGCTGTCTTAAAAATAATATAACATAAAATAAAATAAAGTTGAATGACACCGAAGGAATGTTATATACCCAAAGCGGTCCTATGGCCTCAGTATGTACTTACATGCACATTTACCTGAACACATAGGAACATGCACACATGAGCACACATGGATACACACACACTCTTGAAAAACAGCGTGTGCTCACAATTTCAGCTCTGGCTCAAGAGCAGCTGTGGAAGTGTTTCCTGGCTAGAGTGACCATTCTTCATAATAATTTGGATCAGTTCTCTTCTGCAAAGGACTAGTTCAAGAGTAGACTGAGGTCTATTGACCTCCCCCCCACACACACACACAATCCGGGTGCTCTGGCTTCCCTCTGCCAGAGTAAGCCGAGTGAATCCCTCAGTGCCTGCGGTGGAGGAGGAGCTGGATTTTTCAGTTCATCTTAACATATAGACTTGTACCCATGTTTCAGAATATAGAACGTGTGTTCAGAAGACCTGCCCTTCCCCTTTAATCTGAGAATACTTTGAGCTGTACTCTGCTCTCTCTTTCTAAATCGGTTGTCCTCGGGTTGTGGGTTCCAACCATTGCTGTCAATTTGCAGGAGTTGTAGTATGAGGGAGGTGTTTTCCTGGATTGAAGATATCTCTTGGGAGGACTCACTGAGAGTCTCCTAAACAGTCTGGGGTGAGGGATGGGTGTATCTCAAGCTCCTTTCCTGCTTCTTGTCCGAGAAGGTCTAGTAACCAATTTATACTGAGTGTCAAGTGTTTGAGATGCTCCCGCCATGCTGCTAGTCTCTGTCCTGCCTCTGGGTATGGAGAGTTGCTCTCTAGGTGGGCCCGGGGAATACTGCCATTCTTGGAAAAGTGACTAGAACAGCTAGCTAGTGTTGCTTCCTGTCTCTGTGTTAGTGGGGACAAGGAGGTCCTGAGACAGAATCTGGCTGGAACCTCTTCTCTCTGGTGCACATTGATTAAAAATGAGGGTAAAGGTCAGGGCCAATTTGGTCATATTGTCTCCAAGGACCCTAGTGCCCTTCTGTCATGTGCCTCGCCAGTTTGTTACTAGGCATGGAGAAGCTGGAGTCCGCATACAGCTGTCACTGCCTTGTCCCTACATGGCCCCTGGTAATGCCCCTCACCTTTTCTGCCCCCTCTCTGACTCCTGGTCTCTCTTCACCCATCTCCCTGCCCCTCTCTTTCCTGTACCTCCTTATCCACCCCTGTGTGTGACCCTTTGGCCCTCACTCCCTGTCTGCCCGTGCCTCTGCTTTCCTGTTCTTCAGTACCCACCTTCCTCAGTGCCCTCTTTCATGTGATGCCTGCTCCCAAATCCACCTCTGCTTCTGCCTTCTTCATGCCTCCTCCCCTATAACACTGGCTCCTCATCACAAGTTGGACAAAAGCATATAGACCTCACCATGCATGTGGCCAGTGGAGCCCTGCTCTGGTAGCCATTGTTATCTCTGGTTACTGTGACCCAATGATACAGAGCTGTGAGGCCATGTGGTCAGTATGCAATTGGCATGTATCTATAGTAGGAAGATGAGGTAGGGTGCACATGGCCATCTTTTCACTGTGCAGTTAGGTACTCAGGACCTAGGAATTTAGTTTGATGAATAACAGTAGAGTTTAAAGGTATTTTTTTTTAAAAAAAAAAATCAGCATTACCTGTATTAGTATACAGAAACACAGCTGTCCAGAAAATGAGAAGTTGAGTCTCCAAATGCCAGCTTGGTGAGAGCCAGCATTGTCCGGGCGTCCTGGGTTGGCAGGGGATGAGAAGCTGCCTATGACTTGTCTTTTAGGACCTGGCAAATACTGACTTCTTTTCATTTAACCAGTTATGACTATAAGATTTGGAGACTTGGGAAAAAGAAGCATTTCATTTCTTATAATCTTTCACTTGTGAGGGAAGGGATCTTTATGAATGTGGTAAAGAGGCCAGAGAGGTGGGTAAGGTACCGGCTGCACAAACATGATGCTCCACAGCACCCATATAAAGTGGGGTGAGGCTTGGTGGCCAGGCAGTCTAGCCAAAATGCGGAGCTTCAGGTTGAGTGAGAAACTTTGTCTCAAAATATAAAGTGGAGAATGATTAAGAAGGACATTCTGTTGTCAACTTCTGGACTCTACATGTTTGCACTGGTGAGTGTTTTGTGGGTAGGGTTTGCTTGGATACACACACACACGCACACACACACACACACACACACACACACACACGAGAGAGAGAGAGAGAGAGAGAGAGAGAGAGAGAGAGAGAGAGAGAGAGATCACGATCACATTGTAAAGAGGTAAGAAGGTAAAAAGCTGGTGGCTACTACATGCAGCCTTGAAGTGGAAGCAGCACATCTCTACGTTCCACAGATGGTGGCTACAGAGTCAAGAGACAGCTTGTGTCTGCTCCCACTCCTGAAGACAGACCCTCATGGGAGAGCCAGAACGAGGAGCTTTTGGTTCCCATAGTCCTAGCATGGGCCATGTAAGGGAGGTGGCCCTCTTTCTCTTAGATCTAAGAGGCTTCAGTCAACACTCTGGGCAACATGCTTTTCTTCTGTTCTTTATGGCCACTCAATGGCCCTAAGAGCTCAGCTAGAAGCTCCTGGAGACTAAATGTAAGGGATGTGCCCTGAAATACCCAGCTATGGCCTTTCCTGCTTCAAATGTCAAAGAACCACAGTGCAGCTGGGCTGGTTCAGTTGATCTAAACTGGGGTGTGGGGACCACACAGCTTGAGATCCACTTGCCTGAATGATGGCCAATGGCTAGCTTCCAGTCCCTGTTCCTTCCTGTTCAATTAGAAGCCACTTTCTCTTGTGCCACAAAGAGGCCTCACTTGGCATTGCAGACCAGGTTTCCTCACCAGAACAGCACGACATGCCTGTCAGTGTGTTAGGGTAAGCAAGGTTGCTCCCCGAGGCTGGAGACCCAAATGAAAGGGAATAAATTGCATTTGGAGCAGTTACCTAGACACTGCAATACAGCAGGGTTCAAAAAGTTGAGGAGATGACAATGAAGCCACTTAAAAATTACTTTATTATTTCGTGTGTATAAGTTTATTGCCTGAATATGTCTCTGCACCATTTAGAGACCAGAAGAGGGCACTGGATTTCCCAGGACTGAGTTGCAGATGGTTGTAAGTCACCATGTGAATGCTGGGATCTAACTTTGGGTCCTCTGGGAGAGCAGCTGGTGCTCTCAATTGCTGAGCCATCTCTCCAACTCTTAACATTGCTTTTTTAAAAGTCTATAAGAAATTGTCACTAGGCTGTCCTGAAAATCACAAACTGCTACCAAACTTCCAAGAAATAGTATGTGTGTGTGTGTGTGTGTGTGTGTGTGTGTGTGTGTGTGTGTCTGTCTGTCTGTCTGTCTGTCTGTCTGTCGGGGGGGTGGTTATCAACTCTCTTTGTGTGCTGGTATGTTTGTGAAGGAGTCTGGGCCAGGCTGCCACTTATAAGCACATACTGTTAGGCAAAGGTTGGAGCAAGTGTCTTGGGCCTTGGAACACCCTTGGATGGTGGAAATGAAAGAGGCCATGGTGAGCTAAATATGATCATGTGTGAGAAAAATGTATTATTAATTTTTGCACTTATGATTTATATAAATTACATTTGTAGTTGTCCCAAATAAAAACCTGCAGAGTCCACATTGTCCCGATCAACAGCTCTTTGAACTTTTCCTTCCCTTGCACTTTCGTGGTGGAATCGTTGTGTTGTAAATAATTGGTTTTGTCTTCTCTTTCCCAAATTTAAATTGCGTAATTCTCTGCAAAGGAAACTTTCTGAAAACTGAATGACTATCACAAATTACATTTTAATGAGAAAAAAAAATCTATTTTAAGTCAAGGAATCTGTGGTTTATTTTAAAAACACCTAATGGGCGCCAGGCACTTTCCACATGAGACTACATGCAGTTTCCCATTGCTCTCTGAAGGAAGCGTCTAAGTGATGCTCAGGAAATGAAGTAACTGTCTAAAGATTGTGAGCATTGACATGGCAGAACCATGAGCTTAACTCAAGCATCCAGAAATTCCAACCCCTCAGGAATTTAAATTAAAAACCAGTGACCAATTCCTATGTGGCAGTAAGAAGTATTGGCATGGATGAGTGAGGAGGTACTGGTTTGCATAGGCCCATAAATCATACACTGAAATTAGAAGCTGTGAGTTCAACGGGAGATTTTACCAGCTTCAGGAAATATGACTCAGAACTGTCAGACTTCAAGTGTGTCTCGTTGAGTCCATCTGTTGCTGATGTTCTGTGACCCCAACTCAACATAGCAAAGTCACCACTCCTGATGACAGGACAATAAGAAGCTTGTCACTAGGCTGCTTCAGCCACCTGATGGGATCTTTAAACTGTCAGAATATAATTGATGTCTTAAACATGCTGGCACCACTTAAACTTTGTCTCCCACGTTCGAAGAATACCACCTTGTCTTTTCTTCTCTGGGATCACAATTAGCGGTAATTAAAATATCAAATGTTTCACCAGAGAGGTGATGACTTCTTCCTCTTCTTCCTCCTCTTCTTTTTTTCTATGTTGTCAAGATAATGACTTTCAGTTTTGTTCTGAAGTGGGTGGAGGGAAGGAAGGATCAAGCCTACGATGTGTCCAGGGGAAATCCATTGTGAGGGTACAGCTGCTCGACACTAATTCAGTGCCAAGGCAGCATCATTAGTCCCGGAATCCAGGTCAGGCTCTCTAGTGAGACTCCAAAGCCTGTGAGTCATAATTAGTTGCTACCAGTTGTGTCCTTCTTTTCATTGTTGTGGACAGAGGGACAAGTAGAAGCCTCTGCTTCTCCCTCTGCAGAGCTGCTCTGAGCCTGCTTCCCATCCCAGTCTCTACAATCGCGTTCTTTCTGTTTACCTGTGATGCATGCCACTGAGGAAGAGATCTCGAGTTTTTATTTTAATCTGCTCAGCAACCACTCGCTCTTTCAGCATGTGCTGACCTAGCACTCTCAACTGGCTGTTCCTGCTAGGCTGCTCTGCCTGAGCTGATGGCCTCTGCACCCTGCTAAATGCAGCACTTAGCAGTGGAGATGTTGGGCCCTGAAACAAAACAAAACATGAATATGCATGACAGGAGTTTTCTGTTTGTGAGCAGATGGACCATGGCCTTGAAGCTGCAACAGAAGAAAAGCTGACTGAGGGCACTTAGGTCTTTCTTCTGTCACGGCGAGGATGCTGCTCCTGTGAGGGAGTTTCCAAGGAGGGAAAGAAAGACCCAGAACTGAACATATTCACAAGTGAGACACAGGATTCTCTTTAAAATAATTTCCAAGGTTCCCATGTATCAGTTCAACATGATTTTAACCTTCTGCTCAGAACTTAACTCAAGATGACCGAGCCTCTCTCCCTGTGGGGCTGAGGGTGGGGGAGGAATTACGGACCAACAGAATGAGAATTAATCAGAAACCGGTTGCTCATGGTCTCCCTGGAGATGGTGGGTTCCCAATTAACCCAGTTCTGTAGAATTAGAGGGATGTGGAACCTTCTGATTCCCTACAGCGATGTTGCTTGAAGTGGCTAAATATTACTCTTTCATTTCTGTGTTTAAAATAATTTGGAGACAGCTCATTTTATTGCAAAAGCCGTAATTTAATAAACTTCCTGGGTGTTGGGTGAAAGCTTTAGGAATCGGGGTGAGCCTGAGATTTGGTTTCTGGGTGACAGTTTGTAATGTACACAGTTTTGAATTATGTATTCTCCTCTAATGCTAAAGTAATCCCCCACCACAATCAAAGCTGGTTGCAAGACTCTGCTCTGTGCAAAAACCTCTCATCAATATTTTCTTAAGTTGTGGGCTTCAAGGGATTCTGTGTGAGAAAGTCACACAACCTCAGCTGCTTCCCAAATACTAAGAACTGGAGTAGACACACAATGCTACTTGTGATCAATATTTGGATTAAGTTGCTCAGCATTTAATAAATGGCTTTTGGCATTTTTGAGTTGTCTCCAAGGCTAAAATATTGATAGTGCAATTAATTTGGTTTGAGACGAATGGAATATTAGAATATATTGATTCTAAATTATGAATAGCCTGCTTGCTCTCCACAAACTGATGTCAAGGCCCTAATACTGAAGACAACATCTATACAACTCATCGAGAATGGGGAAATTGAGTTAATATCTGCCTAGAGTTTTCTCTCCTACTGACTAGTGTTCATGGTACTGAAGGTACTCTGTATGCTACCAGAGGAGAAGGTAAAAACCAACCTAACTACAAACCTTTCTACAGTGGTCACCTAGCTATGAGATATGTAGATGCAATAGTGGCACAAAGCTTTTGGGAGTAACCAATCAATATCTGATTGGATTTAAGGCCTGATCCACAAGGTGGAACCCATCCCTGGCAAGGCACAGATGGCCAAGAACCTGACATTAGATAGGCCAGGCAACTAGGGGGGAAATCCAAATACTACTGTTCTCTTAAAGAAACATGGCCATCAAATGGCTCCTAATGACTTTTTGCTATATTCATAGATCAGTGTCTTGCTTGTCATCATCAGAGAAGAGACCCACAAATAAAGAATCCCACAATGGACAATGTGCAGGGAGTGAGAGACCTTGAAACAGTCAGTCTTTAGTGGGATGTCTCCATCAAATCCTTCCCCTCGGCATTCAGGAGACTCTACAGAAAAGGAAGATTGTCAAAGCCAGAGGAAGTGGAGGGCACCAAGGAAACGAGGCCTTTTAAAGACAGCAGGACTGGTGTACCTATGAACTTCCGGAGACTGTGGCAGCATGACCAGGATCTGCACATGTCTAAGCCTGGTGGGGCCCTGCCCTGAGAGGGGAAGTGGACATGAGCCTCCATCACTAACCCAGAAGTCATCTCCAATTGAAAACTCCTTGCAAAGGAGAAATTAGTTTTCTCCAAAGGAGTCTCACTAGATACACAAACTACACTTAAGAGCAGGCTCATACCCAAGTGTAGATGGCCAGCACAAAACTACCCAATGGCAATTTTGGAGATTCCTTGTCTCATAATGATTTGTCAGTGCTGTGGTTTTATTTCCTATTCTTTTTTACTTTACAGAACTTTTGCATAGATATTATGGGTCTGATGTTATGCTTTTACAGGATTTCTGTTTGTGCAAACATGTGTCTCTATGTTTGTATGTATGTGTTGTTTTCTCTTTGGCTCTTTTTTCTGTTTGTTTTAGCCTTGTTCAGTTTGTTTTGTTTTCTTTTGTTTTTGCATGTCTGTATTCTAATAAGAGGGATAAGGAAAAGGTTCAAATCTGAGTGGGTGGAGAATTGGAGAGGATATGGGGGGAACTGTATAAAAAAATCTGTTTCCAAAAAATTTAAAGAGGTTATATAGCTATAAAGACACCAGCCCAAATACAGCCTTTTTGTAAGTAAATAATAAGTAGCCTTCATTAAATTTATTCTCTCCACTTAGCAGTTAACATCATCCAATATTGTAAGGTTGTTCAATGGTACTACAAAAATCATAAGCACTGATAGACATACATGCAGGCAAAACACTCATACACATAAAGTAAAAATAAAACAAATCCCTTCCCAAGTTTTATGACACTAATTTGTATGTAAGGAAGTGAAGGCATAAAAATAAAATACAGGAAGGAGGCTCTCTGTGTTACTTGGCAGAATGTTAACCACAGGCTAGAAAATGTGCCCAGAGCTACCACACTCCCAGCTCCCTGGGACAGGGGGACCTCTGCCTCTCAGACCACCATTGTTCAGCCCTCCAGGCACCCAAAGTGTGGCAGGAGCTGTTGCGGCCACAACACTCAAAGGTCCCAGCGCCACATGAGGTTTTAGTCTAGGATTGGGTTATGTGCAGCAGAGTCACAGTTTCTGGGGAGCATGCAGAGGGGTGTAGCCTGAAAGCAAGACAGGTGGGGTGGTCAGTTTAACAGTGAAGGAGGCCTGGAGTATATGCATGAGTGACCTATAAGACTATGGCATCCTGGAGCCTGAGACTATGGACAGGGTGTGGGAATGTCTCCAAGTGGTGGCAGATGGAGGGTGGGCCACATGTGATGGGGCTGTGAGTCATGTGAGCATATGGGAGAAGGCCTGAGGGTGCAATGCAATAGCCAATGGGACTGGTCTTAGGCACCTGAATTTCACATTCTTTTTTTTTTTTTTTAATATATTGCTTTGCAGACTTCAATATGGTCCAGTGTTTTTTTTTAATATTTACTTATTTATTATATATACAGTATACAGAAGAGGGTACCAGATGTCATTATAGATGGTTGTGAGCCACCATGTGGTTGCTGGAATTGAACTCAGGACCTCTGGAAGAACAGTCAGTGCTCTTAACCTCTGAGCCATCTCTCCAGCCCCGAATTTCACATTCTTAAAGGGCTGAGACAAACTTAGGAGGTAAGCAGGAGACACGGCAGCAGGGCAGTGTGGCAGAGAGAGGTCTGGTGGCACAATGACCTTTGGGGGCTTTGAGTTTGCGATGTCTGCATGACACTTCATAGTCGGAAAGCAGGATGCACGTGGCTTTGAGACATATCAAAGTCTTCATTCAGTCTCTCTCACTTTATGTGTATTTAGGTGTGTTTTAAACCTGGAAATCAAAACATGGTGAGATTGGCCTTGTCTCAAGCATCTAACCTCTAGTACACATCGACTAGACATGAATCCATGATGGCTAACGTGAGCAGGGCTGGACTCTTTCCCCTCACTTAGGAAGATGTGATCCCTGCTTCTACCATAGAGGCATTCACTTACCATCTCCAGCAACCCTGAGGTTGGGGTGAACCATTCTTTCTCGTCCTCTCTCCCCAAAACAGACCTTTGCCTTTCATGTCACATGATCCTATATCCGTGCCCTACTTCTCTCTGTCCTGGGCATTTATATACACTCAGACACTTTCTCACACTATATACATCATATACATACATATATGCATATGCATGAATTTAAATGTAGATTCTGCACATGAGTGAAAACAGTATCTCTGTGTCTGGTTTATTTATCTTAAAATAATAATAAAATCTAATTCCATGCATTTTTCTGCAAAAACCAATTATTTCATTTTTCTTTGTGGCTAAATAAAATTCCATTGTGGATTTGCATCCCGTTTTCTTTAGCCACTCATCTGTTGGTGGACATGTGGGCTTGTTCTGCTCTTTAGCTATAGTGTTTCAATTCCAATCTAAAACCAAACCCTAGCTCACAGATTTTTTAAAATTCTCTACATAAATGTTCACTTCTATATGTGCCCTTGGCCAGCATTTCCCTGAGGTTGGTAGATGTTTGAATTTAGAGACCTTCATTTTGATTTTTCTTCCCAGTTCCCCAGTGAGAAGCATCTCATTTTACCCTGGTCAACATGGTGAGATTCACCAGCACACTCCCCAAGTGCGTATTATTTTGCTCATTCTGTGCCTTGCTGCTTTTTCTCACCTTCCCTGGGTTAGTCATCTTTCTCTTTGTTGTTTAGAGAGCAAGGGTTGTCCTGGACGAAAAGGAAATGGACCAGGATGGGTAGATGTGGTGTGTGAACCAGAAGGTAAGATTGTGAAAGAGGCAGGAAAGAGAGTATGGAGATGGAGGCAGGGGACCCAGCCCTACAGGAAGTAGGACAGCTTCCTAACTATGCAGCAGTACCAGTGTGCTTGGCAGCAAGTGTGTTTATGTCAATGCCATGTAAATCAGCATCAGCTGAGAAGTATTCCTAGGCTGCTGGGAAGTATATTGGGTTGGGTAAGCATGCCCTACATCCATCCTGGAGTACTCCTTGAAGACTAGCAGTTGACACATTGACTCCTGCTATCATTTCATCATAACTATATGAGAAAGACACCATACGCTCACAGTCTCAGGGATGCTATGTTGCCTGTCTGCTAACCAACTATCTGACTCAGTCTTGGGATCTAGTGCTCTCAGTAGGCTTATCATATGGTTGTTATGGGTCTGTGTGAGGAGTCCCTGACTGAACATCCCACTCGCCTCTTCTGAGAACCATTGTGCCCAGCATGATGCTCTCCCTACTGCATGTCTCTGGGCCTATCAGACATGCTCTTCCATCATGGTGCTCCATTCAGGATTGGGCACTTTGCCTTCTTGAACTAATAGATGTCTTTCTGGCATGGGCTGAAGGTATCACACCTAAACCTGTCCCCTTTCATAGGGAGGGTTACAGTTCACCATGGAGAGGATGTCCTGGGGCAGAGAGGCAAAGAAACAGATGGGGACAGGACACCCATAGGCTCTGGGTTCCTGGTTCCTCTTCTTCTGCCCAAGTTTCTTCATCTAGAATTGGTTCTTTTGTGGGAACAGCAACTCGGGATGGCTGCGAGTCTGATGTGGAAGCAGATGGAATATAGCATGCAGGTGCTTCCTCAAAAGGTCTCAAGCCATGGGTGGGGTCAGAAGTGCCCACTGGATCATGCCTTGTATCTGTGGACTATTGCAGGCAAGGAGACAGGGAGTGGCTGAAAATAAGAATCAAGGAAAGCAAAGACCTTTGGGCATTTTCTGGGATTGCTTTCCCAACATGATCTTATCCATTTGTCATGGCTGAATTTGTGATCAGGCCTCTAGACCTCTTTTCCTATACTATGGTATCAAGTTAAACTGTTTCATTTGAGATGAGTATTTCAAAACTCTCTTAAGACGCCTGCTCCAGAGAAGAGAAACATCATGCCTACCAGACACTGTGGTGAAACTGCAGGCAAAGCCGTATGGTGATGACATTGGTTTCTGCTCACTCTGCAGACAGACACTTATTGACAGATAGGCCGTTGTTAGAAACTAGGCACAGGGCTCTGGCTGGCAGTAAAGAATGGAGTCTTTGCCTGCCTGTTATATTCATTTCTGGGTGTAGCTGATTCGTTTGTTAGAACAGACAAAGAGAAACAAAAGCATGTGCACTCTAAATTCTCAATATCCTTTCAAATTGGAGAATATGTATAGTGTGATTTATTCAGTTTTCTGGAGCCAAGAGTATTTGCCAATAAGCGTAGTGAGCCTCAATATTTGATTTGTCCATGGCTGTGCAATGCCAGCCTTACGGACACAGACTGGAACGACCTGATGCTGCAGCCAGGCGACACAGTGACGTCTTGCTGGTCCAGGAAATTGCAGTGATTGGTTCATCTTCCTTATTGGTCTTTATCTGTCAAATACTGGAATGTGGCCTGTCTGGCTGTAATCACTGTCCTGGCTGGAGTTAACACAAAATCTAGGAATCTGTTGTTAGCAAAAGAGGTTCTAGAATCTGGCTTTTACTTCATTGTATTTTTATGTGCAAAAGTTAGGAATTTTAAGCTGATAGCTATATAGTTAGGATCCTAAGAATGAGGAAGCTTGGTAAAAAAAACCATTATGAAATAATTTATTTAAAACAAACAAGTCTTTGCATTTTTCTGTAGGGCTGATAGTACAGTGGAAGAGCCAGGGCTCCTGCTCCATAAGCCTGATTTAATGTTCCATTCCTTCTTCCTCCAGACACGCTAGCAGTCACAGGAGAAAGATGGCTTATTTCCTCCGCCTCCCTTTCTCCCTCCTGATAAAGCTCTCTTTGTATAGAGTTACATAGGAAGCAGAAGTGAAAGCAAGATGAACAAGCTTTCTTTACTAAGAGTGATATTTGTAGGAAAAAAAAAAACATTTCAAATGTTTTTTCCTTGTTTTTTCAAATTTATGCTCCTAATACATTTTTACCACATGCTCATTAATTATGACAGTTATCTTAAAGATTTGTTTATTTACAATGTGTTCAATGTTCTGCCTGCAAGTATGCCTGCCTATCAGAAAAGGGTACCAGATTTCATTCTAGGTGATTGTGAGCCACCATGTGGTTGCTGGGAATTGAACTCAGGACCTCTGGAAGAGCAGCCAGTGCTCTTAACCCTTGAACCATCTCTCCAGCTCCCTATGACAGTTATCTTAAACTTCTTTGAAACAATCCCAAATACCTGAAAATCCTCTGTGTGCTTTAAAAATAACCCCTCTGCTAATTGACTGATTTCAGTCTTGAGGTCCGTAGTCAGAACTTGCCAGCATTCAGCTGTCAGTTTCTGTATTTTGCCTACAATCGTAGGATGTTTAGTTAGAGGTGGGGCTTCTTATTTTATTTTGTTTTGCCCTTAGAACCTTCAATATTCCTTGCCTAGACACTTTATAGAAGTTATTAAAACTACTTGCCTAATACAATGAAATTAGCATTTAAAAATAATATTTTCACAGTTAATATATTATCCTCTGAAAAATATTCATTTGACACTGCATAACCCCATACAATGAGCAATGTATAACATATTTACTGAGCATTGTATAACATATTTACATATGACCAATTTTCTCAAAGGAACTTGACATTGTCTAAAATAACATTATTGATTGGCTCATTAAGTCTAAAACCCACTGATAGAAGGTAAAATGAAAGAGAAATGAGCAAACGGAAGTGAGCAAGGAAGCTCTCAAGGGTTTTGATAAGGGGTTGCTTGTGGTGCCTGGTTCTCCTAGCAGGGGGATGGAAGACCATAGAAGGCTGTTTTGTCCCATGACTAAGTAACCAGCACTCCCCAGCACCAACCCAGTCCAGTGTGGCTTGGCTGCTTTCTGAAGACTAGAAGGAAAATGTAAATGTCTCCACAATTGTTAGGCTCTTCCATTCCAAGCTGTTTGGATTTTGGCTGTAGGGATGCCAAGATGGTGTGAGGAAGGGCAAGCTGGAGGCAAATGGCCAGCTACCTGTTCCTAATGGTTAGAGGCAGGGAAGCACCCTGCACAGAGTAGGGGTTCAAGATCCTCAGAGCAGAGGACCTGGGAGTCTGGAAGCATGTAGGAGAGAAGAAATCTCACAGAAAGATGACCTGAGAAGTGGGACAGAGAATGGTTTTCCCATTGGAGATGACGGGGTAGTGGCCAACATTGCAGGTGGTTCCCAGAGATGGAATGAATGATTTCAGATACTGATCACACTTTAGAAGTTGTTGACATGGAAACTGTAGATGGCCAGTGAGAAGTGAGTGTACTGCAAATACCAGACTTTGGGGACCCACGTGGAGAGCACATTGAGGGGAAGGGAGCCATACTTTCTGCAGATACACAAGAGGTGACACTCGTGACCCATTCAATTAGTCCAGCTCAATCTGCTTGATCCGGTCAGTACAGACTTTGAGTGTTTTGTTTAAACAAAGATGAAAGCAGAATTGTCACCAAGACAGGGTTTGGGAGAGTCAGATAGGGATCTTAGACTGAGCCCAAGTTTTCCTCATCTGTCAGAATTTCTTGTTTTCAAAACAGAGAGTCTTGCCACATCCTGAGCCAGGGAGTGCTAGTATGGAAAACTCTATTCCTAGGGTGCTGGGGACAGGCAAATCCCCAGTCTTAGCAAGGAGTCTCTTTTGAACCCAAGAGGAAGGCTGTCTGCCAAGCAGCTTCTACATTCTGCCAGCATGCTGCCTGACACTGCTCACGGTGCATTTATTATCTGAGGGAAACCTCAAGCTGGGTTTTGTTGTATTTCAGAGTTAGTATTTTGGACTTCCAGCTTGGTTGGAAACTTATTTCGTATGCTACAGCCTGTAGAGGGCTCTGGTATTCCTGTCCCAGGGTTGATACCAATATACACCCAACTGTGGGTTTCGCCAGCTGGTAGAGCTCTGTAGGAGCCTGACAATTTGGCCTTCTTCCCCTACAAATGTTAAAAGTTTGTGGTCTTGCGCCATCGTGATCTATTTGTGGGATTTGTTCATGAAGCTTTACCAGACTTGGAGAGCCAACTTTATTGTGAAGCCCTGCATATGTCTACCAGAAAACTCCCAGCAGCCTCTGGGAGCCTGCAAATTGGAGAGAATGAGTATCTGTGCTGATTGGGTGGTAAGGGACCTTAGAAGGAAGGCATGCCCAGAAATGGAGGAAGCAGTGGGTTATGTGAGATCCCTAGCTGAGGTTCTTGCAAAGGGCTGTGTGAGGAGTATGAGGCAGAGACAGCCAGTTGCAAGGCTTTCAAGTGCAGGTATAAAAAAGAACAGCTTTAAAAATGCTCTGAAGCTGGGGGTGGGAGGTAGGGAGGCTCTGGAAAGATATACAGTGGCTTGTTGAGCCTGCTATCAAGGTGGAAGATTGTCTGGATGGCATGGGGGACACAGCACAGTCACAGCAGGGTCATTGAGATATCAAGGCTTCATGCAGTGTGACACAGACAATGGGTTAAGGGAAGGTGGTAGCTTGTGCTAGTTTCTGCAATAGTAATGAAGCTGAGTCTTCTCAAGGACAAGGTCCATGGGCTATGAACTCACGTGCTGCAGTCCTGGAGTGAACACGACACACATTGAGAGCATTTGCTTCAAGTGTTTATGTGTTAGACCTCAGGACATCTTGCTGGCAGGCATGATTTGTACCAGACATTGGGCACATGTTTGAAACAAGCCTCTCATCACACTTCATGCTCCCATTTCTAGTGATCTGTCAGAATATTAGCATCGATAATGTCCCCACTTCATGTGGAGGGGGCATTTGAGCCTGCATTCTAACTCACACCTTCATCATCTCAGATGAAAAGGGCATTTCAAATACAGAATGTTTGTATTTTGGTTCACATAATGGCCACAGGGTAAGTCATTCCTCTGAAGTGGAGACTTTTTGTTTTGATCACCTTGGCTGGAGAGCTGAGAGGCTGACTGTGGTGGTGTGAAGTGTGAGTTCCTGTGTTTTTAGAACATGTGCAAACACAACTTTCCAAACAATAAGCTGTGAGAACTCACAGTTCCTCCCTACTAGAGAACCTGGGACAGAGGGAATGCCACAGAGGAAGGTCCAAGCAGACCCCTGCTGGGCTCAGGTTATCAAGCCTCCGGGCCACTTGTCATCTGTAGAGTCACCTCCAAAAGCAAAGCTGCTATCTTATAGTTTTACTCGAGAACTTGGACCAGGAGAAGGAAAGTCATCTCAGCAAACAGTGTAACTTCTGAGAGGACTATTGCCACCGGCGGCGGCTGTTAACAGGCGTAGCTCATGGTGTGGAAAGGCATATACTCAGTGTTTATGCTCAGTAGGACCCTCAAAGTTTGTCCAGGGGATCTGACATGAAGGTTCCCTTATATTGGTCCAGGAAGCCTTACATAATCTAGCAATAGCCTCAAGCAAAAGGAAGAGAAACAAAGGCAGGGCAAAGAGGCAAAGAAAAGTGGCTATGTAGACCTGAGTCCTTTCTGTATGGCTTCATGGCCATCTGAAACAAGAATCCCCTTTCTCTTTAGAGTGAAACCCTCCAACAGACATGATCAGTCTCTGGTATCTGAGGACATTGGATTTGCAGAACTGGGGACATAACTTGGTCATATATGGAAGTAGGCTCATGGCATGCCTAACTTCAGGAAGTGTCAAGCCAAGTCAAACCCAGAACAGCTGTCACAGAGCTGACCCAGTTGTCACAGAGCTGGACCTTGGCTTGAACCAGAACTTTAACCGAACAGTTGCTTGGTTTCTTTAGCTTGAATCACAGTTTCTAAAAGAACTTCAGGGAGTTAAAGCATGTTGTCTCTAGATGTTTCCAGAGCTCTAAATAACCTTTTTCTCCTTTAGATACACAGTCAACATCTCTATCAACTGAGGAGATCATTTAACGTTGTACCATCCTGGTACATCATCTCTCCCAGGGCAAGGCATGCATCTTCATTCTAGACATACATTTCTGCTATATGTTATACCTACCATCACTGATGTTTTCCTGCAGCAGAGACAGGTCACAATCCAGCCAGTTCTCAGTTGTGGGCAGGGATGGCAGTAAGGCTGGCCCCTGGTGGGCTGCCTAGAACCCAGGTCTGAATTTGGAGGCTGCTGTCTCTGTGACAGAAGCTTCAGCATTGTAAATCACTAGAGAGGTTCCCAAGGGATGACCCTTCCCCCCAGTACTATCAACCAGAGTCCTACTAGAACCAATAAGTATCATTGGCATACATGCCCATGTCTGTAGGCCTGACTTAGGAATGTTGTAGAATTATCTTCAGAGGGAAGGATTGGATAACAAAGGAGTGAGTTCAAATCATTTGCAGAAATTTAAAGAATATTCTCCTAGCTTTTCCCATCTTATTCAGACAAGATTATGACATAAGATGCATGAAGATGTGTCTGTAAGTAAAGGCTAGGAAATTGCAATATAATATGATATCCCTAACCATTGGGTCATCCTGCTGGACTCAGGCACACTAGTGGGATGGACAAGGGAGAGATTCCTTAGATAAAGGTGCTATGTTATGATAAATAGTAACATAAATTCAAGTTGACATTCCACCCACCTGTCCTCTTTCCAGAGTGGCACCTTCAGTCTGACAGAACCCTTAAGCCCTGTCCACATAGATGCTATACTGTGGCTTGCTCATTTTGTGTGGTCCAGATTAAAACCAAATACATTAAAACCAGATTAAAACCAAATACAAGAAAACACTTCATTAGGACCAGGACATCAGACTCAGGTATCTCCATCCGAGAAGCAGTCAAGAGGATGAGCTTTGCATCCCAGAAGAGACTAGAAGCCCCAAACGTGGTAGAAACCTTACTGTTTGGAGCTTCTCTACAAGGTTAAACAGTTGTGCAGTGCTTTGCCAAGCCTTGGATTTCAAAGCAGGGGAGAATGAGGTGGTCAATCAAGCACTACCTATTGATTATTCTTTTGGGGAAAAAGCTGCCCCTGACCAGTCAGAACTGGTCATCTACGAAGCAGGGGAAAGAGTATGACTAAAGACTCTATTGTATTTCAAAAATTGGCTCCTCCTGAAACATGGCTACTTTTGCAGAACGCACTTGACACTATTGTGTTTGCTTTCTCTGACACTTGATTTATGAGCCGGTATGCTCAATGGCCTTGGTTTTGCCAGATAGAAAACACTGCAGGAGCATAACCCTTGGGAGTGACCGGCCCTATGTGAATGGCTAGGGAAAACTGTAATCTGGCAAAAATGAGCTCAGACTGTGTTCACAGACTGAGCCTCATCTCAGTAATGAGTGCCTGTTGATAAGAAAAATTTAAGATTTTTTCTTATTTCCTTGCATTGCCTTTCTTCCTTTCTTCCCTCCCCCTCTCTCCCTCCCGCCTTTCTTTCTCTCTTTCTGTTTCTGTTTCTCTCTCTCTTTCTTTGAGACAAGGTTTATCTGTCTGTGTGGTTCTGGCTGTCCTGGAACTCACTCTGTAGACCAGGCCAGGAACTCAGAGATCCTCCTGCCTCTGGCTCTTTTTT
Organism: Sigmodon hispidus; assembly: GCA_004025045.1. Lineage (NCBI taxonomy): Eukaryota > Metazoa > Chordata > Mammalia > Rodentia > Cricetidae > Sigmodon > Sigmodon hispidus. The sequence goes on along the minus strand of PVIH01001061.1, from coordinate 235,899 downwards.
TTTTTTTTTTTTAAATGTATTTTTTATTTATTTATTTATTTATTTGCCTTGGTGTTTGCCTGGAACTGGAACTACAGACAGTTGTTAGCTGCCATGTGGGTGCTGGGAATCGAACCCGGGTCCTCTGGAAGAGCAGACGGTGCTCTTAACCGCTGAGCCATCTCTCCAGCCCACCCCCCCCGCCTCTGGCTCTTAAGTGCTGTGATTAAAGGTGTGCTCCATTGGGCTCTGCCTATTTCTATTATTTTTAAGTATGTACTCATGAGTGCAGGCGCCCACACAGGATAGCATCCAGAGTAATAGAATCCTTCCCCTTCCCAAACTGGGGTAACAAGTGGTTGTGAGCTGCCTGATGTGGGTGCCAGGATCAGAACTTGGATCCTCTGGAAGAGCAATACATGTTCTTAATCATTAAACCATCTCTTCAACCCCAATGAGAATAATTTTAAACCCAAACGAGCCAAAATAGCTGCTGAAAGCCTAAAGCTCATTTTTGGATTAAAAGAGTACACAGGGCTTTTGGCTACATCGCCAAGCTTAGGGTCACTTCTACACACAGTAACTCCTCCTGACTGACAGCAGACAATCCAGAGTGGAATGGTCTTCTTTGTGGGTACATGATAAAGGGAGAAGTCCTGTGACTGGACAGAGGGACACAGGAATCTGAAAAGGTATGTCTGCATGAGCAGGACACTGGAGAGTTGAGCATGGGTGACCTTAGAAGTCACTGTCCCCTGCCTCTCCACTGACCCTGACGAGGTCAAGAAAATGTCAGGAAAGACCCTCATAGCACAGGAGGCTTGTCTGCCTTCCTCCCTGGTGGCTCTTTGGATGAATTAATATAACATTTCCAGCAGATGCACAAGACCGAGATGGTCAGAGAGAGGGCGAGACTTGGGGGCTTCATCAGACCCCAAAAGGGTGTTGCCTTGGAAAAAGACAGGCAGATGGAATGCCAGCATTTCACAATGACCCTGGCTGCAGGCAGCAGATCATGAAATTTCCTTTTCATCAAATCATAGAGTCCCGAGGCCAGCTGAAAGTGTTTAAGATGGAGAGTTCCACTCATCTAGGAAGGTGAACTCAGGAAGAGTTCAGAGCAGTGTGTTGCCAGAACCCCTGCTGTTCCAGGAAGCTTAGGAGGCGGGCCCTGTGATCCATCTCTGTCTGGCCTTAACCCTGACCTTAAGAAACAGGTCAGGGCTGGAGGCAGCAGAGACAAAGAGCTGCCAGGGCACAGCCAGGCTTGACACTCACTGACGCCAGCACAAGCTGGAGATGCAGTGTGCTTCCTTGCAAGGCCTGTGGGAGGCAGTCTCAGGGTCGTAGGGTTATCCATGGTCGGTCTTCAGATGAAGACTTTAACCCCCAGTTAGACCCTGGATCTGCCCTGTGCTCAGCTTAGACAGGATCCAACATTGTTACCAGTGTGGTGACATGTCCTTCCCCAGGTCTTCTCCTGCTGCTTCAGGACCCTTGTTTCACAGGCCCCTGTTTAAGAAAATTAGTGGGACCCTGGCCTGGTAGCACATGCCTTTAATCCCAGCATTTTGAAGGTATAGCCAGATTCATCTATGAGTTCAAAGCCACCCCAGTCTACACTGTTTTTCAAGACAGCTAGGACCACAAGGTGACAAAACCCTGTCTTGAAAAAAAATATATTTTTTTTTTTTTTAAAAAAAAGAAATGGAGTGTTTAAGTAATTCCTCCCATCCCAGTAGCACCTAGTTCTATAGAAATCACATAAAGCGATAAAGCTGGAATCATTCACCTGGAGGGTGAAGCTCTCGAGTGTATCCCAAGAGGTATGAGCAGACATCCTAATCCCGGGACATTGCTCTCCTCTAGGCTGCACTCTTGCTGTCCAGGACAGTTCTGAGTTCTTTACCCCTAATGCTGCTCGGTGACCTTGGCTCACCTCAAACTACCCTGGCTGCCTCCTCCACGCACCAGCCTCACTTTGTGACTGGCTCTTGAAGGAAAGGACTGGTCCTGGTGCACAACCTCCACCCACTCTCCTGTCAATCTCCGCCTGCGCTGCGTCCGCCCACCGCTTGGTGTACCTCTCCTGACCTGGGGCTCACCTCTCACCGGGACAGCTATCCTCACCCCCATCTTTTCCCGTTCAGCCTCCCTCTTCACCCACACCATGCCCTGCTTTCCAGGTCCAGCGAAGGAGCTAGCTGCTGGTTGTCGTTTTACTCAAGAGCTCTCTCTGATCTTGGCTCTCTCCTGAGGGCTAAGGGCCCCACCCCCAACGTGTGAGCTGTCTTATTTGGTTAGCATAGGAATAGAGAAAGCAAAATGCAAATGAAAGCAGAAGAAATTACAATATCGAGGAGGAATTTGAAGCGCATTCCCGTAGCAGCTGTCAACATTTTTTAACATGGGTTTGGAAGAAAACATGAGGACTCAGTAATATGAATCATTGCTTTAATCAAATATTTCCCTTCAAATCTTTTCTCTCCATCTGTCCCATCAACCCCTGCCCCGCACACCTATTTTAATGGTTTCCTGGCATTTAACTTTTTAAAACAGCATTTTCACTTATAGAATAAAGGTAAAGAATAGTTCTTGTTAGACATCAGGAAATTAAGGCCTCCCCAGGAAAGATTCCTGAGCAGGAAGAGGAAGGGTGCTCCTGGGGGAGAGGTGGTTCATTTGCATCAGCCCCTTATCTCAAGATGTGGTAGAGCAGGAACACAATAGGGTCCTGCAGATAGAATGCTGTGTGGATGTTTTCATTGTGACTTCCGTGTAGGCAGGCATCACCTCACAGTGCCTTGCTGAAGACGGGGCTGTGTGCTGGGCATTTGCCAGGTCTAGGAACTGCAAATCAAAAACACAGCATTACAGAGAAGAGCCCTGGTGTCCTGGGTATGGATGAGATAGATGTGAAGATGTAAATTAGTTCAGCTGTCCAAGGAAAACAAGTGGAGGGTCCTCAAATGTTTAAAAAAGAGGACACCATTTAACTCTGTGATTCTGTAAGTTAGGGTTCTGAACTAGGTAAGAATGGAAGAGAGCTAAGTAGTAACCATCCACTCTTTCTTCACTCTTGACTTAGATGTAACTAGCTGCTTGGGGCTCTTTCCTGACTTTTCCACTAGGAGGGTCTGTAACTATCAGCCTTTAAGCCCTTGAAGCTGCTTTTCTGTAAGGATATTTTTCTATCCCAGCAATACAAATAATATTGGGACAGACACAAAATAGAAACTCAGGTGTTCACCATTAGACAGATAGATTAAGCAAGCATGTCATCCATGCACTGTGGAACACCACTCTGCTGTGGCAAGAATAAGAGTCTCTCATTTGCTACAGCAAGCAGGGATGCAGGGGCCATTGTGCAGGGGTCAGGCACGGAAAGACAGCACCCATCATCACACCTTGAAGTGTTGATCTCACAGAAGTGGAGAGTGAAGTAACCATTGCCAGAATGGGGGACAGTGGAGAGGGGGAAGGGAGGGGTGGGAGAGGCTGGTCTTGGGCAGGAAGAAGAGGTTCTCTGCTGTTGTAGCACAGTTGGACAACCTGTGGTGTGTACTGTTTATTTTAAAAGGCTAACAAAGGGATCTTGGCCTCCTTCCCTATTTTGACAATTTCTTATGTAAAAAAAAAAGAAGTATGCATACTTGAGAAGCTGTATGTGTTTAACCCATTGCAGAATAAATAGAGATATCAAAGCAGCACATAGACTCTCACAAATATATGAAATTTTCTCTTTCCGTATTAGCTCAAAGTAAGTAATATGACAATAATAATAATATAAAGAATTTAACAAAGATCCAAGAAGCACTAAGGTCTTAACATGTGAAATCTAGGCAGAAGAGCTGAATGCTGAGGTAAATGTCTTACAGTCAGAACCTGTAACCCATGGTAGGGTCCATGCATGAAGATTATAGGCCAGCTCTGGTCCAAGGTTTGGTAGGTCTGAGAGCCTAGGTCTCCCCAGTGTCCTCTTGATAAGTGAGATTCAAGGAGACCTAGAGGTGTAGTTTTGGGGTCTCAGAATGAGGTGTGGCTGGCCTCCATTGAGAACTCCATTGCATACTGCTCTTTCTTCCTGTTTGTTCCTGCTTGGGGAGAGGGTTGGCACCAGCACTGTGTGAGACAGTTCACTCTCCAAGAATTACCTTAAGGTTCAATTTATATAAATAAGGGTTTATATACCCCCTTAGTAAATATTAATCTTTCATATAATCAATTGTCAATAATTAATTCTGCAATCACTAACAGCCCAACCTAAATTTTCCAGACCTCAAGGCTTGGTCAAGCCAAAAACTCAGACAACAAGCCTACAGGCCTGTGCCTGTGCCTGTGGTTTCAATTCCAGGCTTCCAGAGGCCTTTTTATTTCTTTATAAATGGACTTTAAATGGCAACACAGCTCCAGATCTGGGACATTATTCCTGACTACTTCCTAGGCTGTGCTTTCAGGCATTGCACAGGCCACATGCTGTGCCTCCTAATGGCATCTCATCATGAGCTAGTTGCTTTCTTGGCTTTAGGGGCAACCTGAAATTAGTGGGGCAGGGCTTCAGATTTCCAAGCCTTATGATTCAGTAGGCCTGTTACTATCATCAGCAGGTTCAAGAAGAAGCCTGGCCTCCCCAGCCATGCTCAATGGCCTTACCTCTTCCTGTGAACTGTTCTTCCGAGGCCAGAGGTCCCTTGTACCTCTGCATCACTGTGAAATATCCCAGCTTGTCATCCTCTCCCTTCTGGCCACTGGCCTGACTACAGATACTGCTCTTGACTGTGTAAAGCCTCCTGATCTCCCCACACTTTTATAGTTTACAGACAAGGTAGGAGGAAGAGGATGGTCCCCAGGCTTAATGTCATAATATAGGCTATCATAGGAAGATGAAACACAGCTTATGCATCTTTAAGACCCTCACAAACACAAAAAAGGAAGTCTGAATCCTCTTTCTCTTACATCTATCTGGAGCTCCACAGAGTGACACCTCCCAGCTTGGGTATTGCATGAGTGCACTTGGTTTTAAAATTGTCTTTAGCTTAGTTTTATGAAGCTCTTCGTTCTTATTCTGATCACATTTGCAGAGCAAGAAGGTGCCAGAGGTCTTGCTGTTATGCAAGTAGAGGCTGAACTATCCTCATGGGGGCAATTTAACATTCCAGGGCAAGATTTATCTTTAATATGTGTTCACAAGAATAAAAGCAGGAATCTCCTGACAGAGGTTTCTTGGTGTGTGTGTGTGTATATGTGTATGTGTGTGTGTGTGTGTGTGTGTGTGTGTGTGTGTGTCTCCTGGCTCTCCTAGTCACATGTCCTGGCTCACAACCCCCTCCCCCCCAAAAAACCCCACAAAACCCAAAAAACAAAACCAGGCTCCCAATGTAACAGCTACTCAGGCCTGCTTTCTGCATGTTTTCCTCTGTGCGGCATCTGAACAGAGAAAACAGGGTTCTGGCATCCTGAATTTGTTGGTTTAAAAATTCCTGTCAACTTCTCCAGTTTAACATTGAGCAGGCAATACTTAGTAAAGAAAACAGAAACTGGAGAAATCTGTGACACTGTGCTGCTCGGAGATGTGCGACAGAGCCTTACTGAGGGATTGGACCAGTTAACAGTTGGAGAAAAAAATGCCTGGTGGATTAGAATACAGGAAATCCTGTGTTGTGGGCCAATCAAAGCAGAATGGACTTGTTTTCCCCGGCTCTCCGAGGAAGTCAAAGTCAGTGGCATTCGCTTTGTGGGCTACGAGGAAAAGTGTGATCCTAATGACAAGCGGAACAGAACACTCTGACATACTCACTCGGAAAGTTTAGAGAAATGGTCTCTGATCTCTGTTTTCCAATCGGCAGGAACCTCACGCAAAGAATGAGTCTGCCTGTAAGACTTTAAACCAGATGTGGGAGGCCAGGGCATTCCAAGGAGACAGAGGGGACAGTTAGGATCACAGCATCCTGGACTTGCTGGGCTCTGTTCTCAATCTTGTCATTTTCTTCCACTGGCCCTTGCTCTGAATCTCAGAGTGGCTGTTCCCCACTGTCCAGGGACCTTCAGTGAGTGGGTAGTATTGTTATTGTTTGGCCAAAATTTTAATTGGAATAACTAGTGTTTCTGATAAGTCTTCAGTTTTTACTTTATTATCCATCCATTTTAAAGACAGGGCTTCACTGTGTAGCCCTGGCTAGCCTAGAAATGCCTTGTAGACCAGGCTGGCATCCAGTGCAGATTTTTTTTGCCTCTATCTCCTGAGTGTAGGGACTAAAAGTGAGCTTTATGAACCCCACTGCCTTTAGTTTTTGTTAGGGTCCAAGGGTTAGAATCATTACTATTGTGTTTTCTGTGAACATTTCTTATTTTTATTTATTTATCTATCTATCTATTTATTTATTTTCTAGGGAATGCAGCAGTTTAATGTTTGTGGAAATTGCATGGCCTTTGTTTCTAGCCACACCCTTCCTTTACCTGGCAGAAGTGAAGTCTTCTCTGAACATTTTTGTTCAGTAGTTGCAGGTTTAGGAATATCATGTCTGGATTCTGTCTTCCTGTGAGTCTGGGAGTTACCACAGTCCCAGAACATATAAACAATACAGGGCTAAGGTTAGAATCCCTGAGAAATCTTCTGAGGGCCTCTGTTATGGAAGATAATTTTTGCTTAGCTATATAAAGATATGCTGTATTTGTTTGTATTGCTGAATAATTGTTTAACAATGTAGCAATGTGTTGCATTTGTTTATGCTGGGTTCATTTAATTAGGTAGCAATGTGTTGTTGTTTCACTTTTCCTGCCTAAGACACCTGATTGGGCTAATAAAAAAGACAAATGGCCAATAGCAAGGCAGACGAGGGCTAGTTGGAGCTGGTGGGCAGATAGAAAGGGGAGCCGGTCAGCCAGCTAGGGGTCAGCCAAGCAGACACAAAGGAAGCAGGAAAGCAGGATGGGCAATATGTAGACAAGGTAAACAGGCCTTGGGAGAAGCACAAAGATTAATAGAAATGGGCCAATTTAAGGGTTTTTTGTTTGTTTGTTTGTTTTCAAATCTAGCCAGAAGCAAGCCTAAACTAAGATTGAGAATTCATAATTAATAATAAGTCTCCATGTCATGATTTGGTGGCTGGCAGTCTAAGAAAGCCTGCTACAACAGACTGCCATGTTTGCCACTTTGCCCAGTGCCCTGCTCCAGCTTGTACTCACAAAGAAGGAATTTTACAGAATTGACTTCCATGCATTTCTCATGAACCACACAGGCAGACATTACTAGAAACTTCCTTGATTTACTGTTGCTTTTCCGTCTCGTCATGTTTTTAAGAAATGTCATACTGTGTCTCCTCTTCTCTATGCCCTGGAGGAGAAACTGGTGTCTGGCTCTCTGCACAACTCCAGTGAGCATTCTTACAGGATGGAAAGGGACAAGGTGACTGACTGCATCAGCTCTTAATTCAAGCTTTGCCCAAATGCATCACCTCACCTGGTCTGCAATGTTCTCAGAATAATTAACTGTTATCAGACAGTGAAGAGAAAACAGCACACACAAAGACACATCATCACCTCTAAACCTATACACACACACACACACACACACACACACGCACACACACAGAAGACACCCAAAAAGACAAATATAGACATACACTGATGCATAAACACACACACAGACATGCAGAGACATGCACACTCACAGAGACACATACATACAGACACCCAAAGACATACATACACACCACGAGCACATCCATGGCCCTTTATACACACAATTTTGTTTACTGCTCAGTAATAAGATGTACATGGTGGGTAAATGATCTGGTTGTTATTATTATTTTAAGATGGCTTGCTTTTATTTTAAAAGTAACTATCAACTGCTTTGTTTGCTAAATATTCAAAATGTAATAATCCTAAACTCGGTTGTGGTGATATATATTTAATAAAATTTGTCTGGAATATCAGAGTAGAGTTACCCTCAGGAGCTAAGCCGTGAAGGTCAAGAAGTGGTGTTCTACACCTTTAATCCTAGCTTTAGAAATGTTGAAAGAGGAAATAAGATAGCTGGGCAGAGAGAGAGAAGAGAATTTTTCATCCACCACTTCCTTGGTGGTCAAAGGAGAGAGAAGTTTGGAATCCAAGGATTTCCTGAGGAGTTGGCAGGGGTGATTTGTTCCTCTATCTCTCTGATATTCCAGCTTTCCCCCCAATACCTGGCTCAGGGTTTTTATTAAAAAACAAATAGAATTCATGCAATATTCAGTCATATTAAAAATCTGCTTGCCATCAAAGTGAGTGATTATTACAGAAGATTGTGAAACTTTGAGTAAATAATCTTGAGGCTAAGCAATACAGAGAAGACATGAAACCCCTGCTGTTGTTGGTGGAGAATGCTGTTCCAAATCCTGGCTTGCAAAATGGCGAATTAAAGGGAAAGCCTTTGCTACTTTCTGGGGTTGGGGTGGGGGTGTTTATTGTGGAAAACAAGGGCAAGCTTTTCATTACTAAACACATGCATGAATTTACACAGAATAAATGACAGACTAAGAAACATGCATCTTCTGATCCTTGGAGAAATGACAGATGGCACGGGATGCTGTCCTAATTGGGTTTTGTTTGACTTGACACAAGCTGAAGTTACCTCAGTTGAAGAAATGCCTTCATCAGATTGGCCTGCAGGCAAGTCAGGGAGCCATTTTCTTGTTATGGTTGAGCTGGGAGGGTCCAGCTCACCGTGAGTGGTACCACAGGCAGGTGGGATAGTCAGCAGGCAGAGGAAAGCTGTGAGGATCAAGTCAGTAAGCAGTGTCTTAGTTACAGTTTGTGTTGCTGTGATAAAACACTGTGACCAAAAAGCAAACTGGGGGAGAAAAAGGTTGATTTGGCTTACACTTTCACGTCTATTCAACACTGAAGAGAAAGTCAGGACAGGAACTCAAACAGGGCAGGAACCTGGAGGCAGGAGCTGCTCAGAGGCCATGAAGGGTGCCGATTACTGGTTCACTTTTCATGCCTTCCTTAGCCTGCTTTTAAAAAATAGAACCCAGGACCACCAATCCGGGGATGGAGCCACTTAAAATGGGTTGGGTCATCCTTCATCAATCACTCGTTAAGAAGATACCCTTCAGGGTTGCCTATAATTGGATCTTATTTCTTAATGGAGGTTACCTTCTCTCAGGTGACTACGATTTGTGTCAAGCTGACATAAAACTGTGTAGCAGAAGCAGTGCCCCCACCATATGTTTTGGTTCCTGCCTCCGGGTTCCTGCCTTCAGGTTCCCAGCCTGGATGGATCCCTCAGTGATGGATTCTTACCTGGATGGATAAGCTGAAATAGATTCTTTCTTCCCAAAGTTGCTTTTGGTCATGGTGTTTATCACAGCAACAGAAATCTAACCAAGACAGATCCTTAGTGGGTTATAAAATCACTAGAGAGAAAGGTACCCTTAAGGTGCCTCCCACAGTACCACCCCATGGGACCATCTTACTTTGAATGATAAATCACACTTAATAAAGAGACAAGGGTGGGGGTCAGGAGGGCCACTGTGAGCCCAGGACTCAAGTAGCAATAGGATAGCCTTAGTAAGTGCTGGGGATCCATGCAGAGCCTCCAGAAACTGAGCTTCCAGACAAAGGTTCCTATTTGATGGGCAGCCTCGTCTCTGAGTGTGATCATTTGAAGTGTTAACAGATAGGGTTATGGTATCAAACCTAACTCTCCCCATACGGAAAGCAGAACTTTTAAGCATAGTAAGGTGACATCACAGAAAACAGTGAAACCCAAAGAATGAAGACTCCATGGCTTCTTCACAGCTGGGTGTCTCAGATGTGACGGGTGATGGTAAAGGACGAGATGAGGCATTCGGGACCGAAAAGGCATCCAGGTACAGAACTATAGCATAGCCTGCAGCAGTCTTGATTGGGTCCAGGTATGGGGTTAATGGAGGAAGTTGTTTCTAAATAACATTGGAGATTTCCTGTTCATTTTTGAAGTCCACTTGAGAGGGGAAAGACATTGTGGGCCCTGGGATGGTTCTGTAGCTGGTGACCATGCGAGACCAGAGTACTTTCTACATATCACCCATGTGTTGTTGCCTGGTCTTGGGAATGCCATCATCAGGGAAACCGTTACAGCCAGAGAGGCCAGTCAAAGACCAAAAAGATATGAGGAACCTATTCTCCAGATTATAAGCCAATGGGGGTGGGAATGTAGATGTGTTCTAGCTGCAAAGTCTCCTGGGTAGAATCCAGAGATTTCTGCAAAGCAAACAAGAGACTATAGTGAACACTGAGAATGTGTTAACACTTCCATCAAAACTGGAAAAAACCAAAGCAGCTGGGTGTGCTACCATATACCTGTGATCTCAGTCTGGGATACCGAATTAGGGGGATGAACTACATAATAAAATCCTGTCTCAAGAAAATTGTTTTTTAAAGCCCACAAACAAGAACTAAAGACCCAAATACCTCAAGTGCAGGCTGCCTGTCCACCCCACAGAGTGTGAGTGGGTGTGGGATGGCAAAGACTATAGGGTGACATCTGGTTCCCACTGCATCTTTGTCCTTGGGAAAGTATAAGTAGTGAGTACCATAAACATAAAAGAACTCAGGGCGGTGGCTGCAGAAACTGAGCCCAGACAACGAGGCTGGCTTGCTTTTGTTCCAAGAAACTGGTCTTATGCCATGTGCCACAGGGCTTAGGCTGTCAGGGACACCCAGGTTGGACATTGAGACAGCTGGGAGGGTCTCTAAGAGCCGAGGGCAATCATTTCTCATGGCTGGTGGGTACAGAAAGGACAGGAGAGGCCAGGCAGAGAGCCCACAGGAAGAGAGAAGACACAGTTGGAATGGAAAGACAGGGGTGCTGGCAGGCTCCTCCAGAGAGGTGTTCATTTCTGTCTTCTTGGAACCACCCCCAGAAAGTCACTCTGGGTTCTTGGTGAAGATGGGAACAATAGCTTGGAAGAGTGGGGTAGTACAGGGAAAAAGCTGAACTCCCTTTTGACATTAAAATGACAGCCCTGTTGTGACAGATCTAAAATAGGCCGTGTCGCATAAGGTTTTCTTTTATAAGAGAGTATCTATATGATCTTAATTTTTGTCTATTATAGGATTGTGTGCCGTGCGAAAACAATAGGTACATTCATGTTTATTCATTAACACCCCCCAGTACTGGAAGTTCCTCTTCTAAGAAAGTTTCTCTTACTCTCAAATTATTTTTGAGACTCAGCGATCAGTCACCCCTTTCTAAGGCCGGCCCTTCAGTGCCAGATGGCATCTGGTTGGCAGCAGGGACCATAGGCTTATTATACAGGGCTAAGTCACATAGTAAATGAGAAAATAGCCACCTGTGATAGAGTGAGCGGACTGTGAACATATGTGTGTGTGTGAATGTGTGACTGATTGTGCGTGTGAGTGAATGAGTGTCTGTCTGTTGAGTATGCAAAGGCATGAATGTGTGTATGGATGCATATGTGAGTACATAAGTAAGTGTGAGTCTGGAACACTACTATATAATTATGAGCCACTCGCTAGACTGTGGGACCGAACTATGCACCCTGACCCTACTTCTGACTAGCTTTATAGTATCACACACAGTTTCATTTTTTGACTCTTTTTTAAAATATGAAAATAAAAACAAGAATGGTTTGACAGGATTCTTGTAAATATCACACGAGGTGCTGTGATAAATGTGGATCTGGGTACCTGGCCTTCAAGAATTCTCTAATTAGTGTGGCTCGTTTCATCTTCTTTTTTTCTCAGATGTATTTTGATGGACAAAATCTTCAAAGCATTCTCTGCTCTTCTTCAGTTCTAGACAGCCACAGGCAAAAATAAAAATAGGAAGCACCAATCTTGGGCTCCTTGATCTAAGTGCCCACCATTGGCCATGGCAGCAGGTGGCAATGGCCAGCTATGCAGAGGGGACACCTGTGTCCCTTGACATTCCTAGAAGAGGGTGCTGCTGTGGCCAAGTAGGCTGGGGTACCCTAAGAGAAAGTAATAGGTGAGATGAGCATGCGGACTCTCTCTAGGCGGTAGAGTGGGGACCTGTCCTGCTGATATGGATCCCAGCTGGGTGTCCCCTGCCTGCTAGCATCCTGATACCTGTTACAGGCAAGAGGATGGCTCACTGTGGCCTTGTCACTCACTGGTGAGGAGAAGGTTGTCTGTTTAGTAAAAATAACTTCTGCTAAGAACTCGTATTACATATTGTTCTCAGTTGAGACTGTGTTTGATCTGCTCAGTGGATTTGATCCTGGTGCTGATTTAAGGCTTTTCAAGTAAGATCTGTCACTTCATACGCTGGAAAGGTAAAAAAGCAAAAGAGACTAGGGATGAGGGGGAGGTGAGAGCTGACAGCGTGCTCTATCCACTTAGGACCACTCATTCCGTTGTTCTCAGACCTCAAACCCCCTGTGCTTACTCCACAGGCGCCCACTCCTCTCCGCTGTGTGGGCCAGGGTGGCCTAGACCATCTCTTTTGTGAAACAGCCCAGAGATTTGTCTCCTTAACACTGAGTTATTATTTTGGAGGTTCTGGCGATTCAACTCAAGACTCCATACTTGTCCAACACTGCTGTGTCCCAGAGTTGCAGCCACAGTTCTTTTTGCATGTTTTTATTTTGAGACAAAGGCTTCCTAAGTCACCAGGCTGACCTTGAAATCACTCATAACTTTGGTTGGTCTGAATATGTGACCCTCACAGGGCCCATGGCCTTTACTTCTGTGGAGCTGGGATTACAGACCTGTGATATCACTCCAGGATATATTGTGTTAGTTTTAAGCATTCAATCTAGTTAAAAAATGAGTGTCTAATTTGTACAAATAGGTGGTGGGGATAGCTTTCTGCCTTCCTGTGCCTGTTTGGGTTATATCCCACCAAAGATGGGATTGGAGACATTTTATTTACTGCACCATCTATTAGTGAGAAAAAAAAACCACTCTAAGTCATTAAAATATGTATTTCCCAATAAAATATGCTCACTGAGTCATTGCTTGATACCAGAAGAATCTCCCAGAATTTTTACTACCTCTCAGCCTGGCCGGGCAAATTTCTTGGCATGCATAATGTTTGCACCAACTTGGACATAGTTCTTAGTAACTAAATGCTTATAAAGAATGACATTCATTCTGACCTCTCAGTTCTGTATGCCTGTTCCTGGGTGCCCCATTTTGTTTTGTGTCAATGTGTCACTATGTAGCCTTGGAACCCTGGAACTCACTATGTAGTCCTCGAACTCACAGAAGAGCCTGCCTCTGCTTCCTAAGTGCTAGGATTAAAGGCATGCACCATTATGTCTAGACTGTGTGCCTGTTTTATAAAATTTATCTCATGTTTTACTTTTTAGTTATTATTGTGTGTGCATGTGTGTATGGTGTGATGTGTATTTGTGAATACAGTTGCATACATGCCATGGCATGCTTGTGGGTTGATCATAAAACAACTTTTGGAAATCAATCATTACCTTTCACCTGGTTGAGGTGGGGGGGGGTGTCTTTCTGGTTGTCTTGGCAATGCTGCAGACTCCAGTCTATCTGGCCTGAAAGCGTCCAGGTAATTCTTTGGTTTCTGTCTCCCATCTCACCTGTAAGTATGCTGGGGTTATAGATGTGGGCCACCACATCTGACGTTTTTACATAGCTAGGGCTCATCAGGCATATGTGTCAAACACTTTTACACACTGACCCATCTTACAGGCCATGGACTTTATACTTTTAGACAAGTAGCTGTACAGAAAGATGAAGTAGAAGAGGAAGCATTTTTATAAACCTTCCCTCATGTCTAGCTCTGTCCAAGTAGTTCTCCCGTCCTTAGCGACCTAAAATTGTGTCATCTTTGTCCAGTGAATTCCTGAATTTTGTCAAATGTGTGATGCCAAGTTGCAGCATTGTGATATCACTCAGCTTGCTGACAGCCTTGGCTGAAGGTCCCCTGAGGTCTACCCAAACCTCTTCTCCACCAGTGTCCACTTTGGTCTCCATGGTCTTGCTTATGCAGAGGGTCATACCATTGGCCTCACACAGCATATGGCCTCCTCATACTGACTCATTTCAGTTAGCAATACGTGTCTAAGGTCCTCAGATGTCATTTTTGGGTCTGGTACCTTCTTTTAACCACTGAGTAACTTTCCATTCTATAGATGTCCCACAGTGAATTTACCCACTCTCTAAAGAAAGGTCTTCTTGGCTGGCTCTAAGTTTTTAGTTATGGCAAAAGCTGCTATAACCAAGTACAGATTTTTGTGTGGACACGTCTTCAACTCTCTTGTGCAAATACTGTGTGGTACATATTGCTGAGCTATAGAATAAGAATGTGCTTAGTTCTGTAAGAGACTGAGCAGTGTGTTCCAGAGTGGGCATCTTGGCATCCCCAACATGGATGAAGAAAATTCCCATCACTCCATATTTCAGCTAGCCATTAGTGTGGTCTATGTGCTGTGCTCTGCCTACCTAACAGTGGTTTGGTGGCATCTTGCCTGTAGCTCTGTGATGACATGGTTTGGCTAGCCTGTCTATCCATACTCTGGCAACATACATGTATAGAAGTTTTCTATTTTGGTTTATGGTCTCAGAGCTGTCCCTGTTGGGGTGTGAGATGCACTTGAGTGGGGTCTACTTCTCTGCCTCTGGGGGGAAACAAATGAAGGTTCCTTGTTGTTATGGAGTTGGTAGTGCAGATGGGGTGGGTCAGTGATCACATTAACAAACAATGATCTGGCAGCTAGGAAATCACCAAGGAAGGGTGTGCAAAGCACAAGGAGTATTCAGGGATGTGGTCTCCATAAGCTGACATGGAGCAGAGAAACTCCACACCTGGAGGTGGCACTTAATGATCTGGGGCTAATGTTACAGATAGAAGGCGTAGTGAGGGGGGGCTGGAGAGATGGCTCAGACGTTAAGAGCAATGACTGTTCTTCCAGAGGTCCTGAGTTCAACTCCTGGCAACCACATGGTGGCTCACAACCATCTGTTTGGAGATCTGGTGCCCTCTTCTGGAACACAGGCATAGTGGAGACAGAATGTTGTATACATATTAAAAATAAATCTTAAAAAAAAAAAGAAGAGGCAGTGAGCCAGGACACCCAGGATTATCTGGGGTTATCTAGGGCAGGTGAGCAGGAAGTGTGCTTTGTTGGGAGTGGAGGGAGCAAGATGAGATGCATGATACCTGGTCACCAGTGTAAGACTTGAGTTTTAATTTTGAGTAGTGGAGAACCTAGCTCTGCATTGTAGGGATGCATGAGAGTTCATGTGCAATAACCTGAGGCGAAAGGTTTGAGTTTATAGTTGGTTACACAATACTCTACATAGAGTTCAGAGAGAAAGGAGAAATCTCTTGGGTTTTGGTAAAATACAGGTGAGCGATGACATCTTTCCAATCCACTCTGTAACTGGACCTGTTGCTAGGTTAGAATGCAGGAAGGGTAGAGGATGATGGGAAGTCCTAATCCAGGCCCTTAAAGGAGTGAGTGGTCTTATACATCTCTGGTAAACATAGGTAGGGCAGAAGGGAGGCGTATGAAGCATTTTCAGGTCAGCTTTGATCTGAGTTAAAGTGGGCAGTCATCATACACTAGACGGGAGTGGAGTAGACAGCTGGATTCTTCAGGCTGCTGGTCAAGACAGAGGAAAGGGTTGGGGATATGAAGGTCTGATGCATTACTGGAACACAGTAATGGTCTAAACTGAATCCTTTGGGACTGGCCCGAGGTGGAAGAGTCTGGAACAGAAGTGCCTACATATACATACATACATACATACATACATACATACATACATACATACATACATACAGAGAGAGAGAGAGAGAGAGAGAGAGAGAGAGAGAGAGAGAGATACAGCAAGAGAGAGACACAGAGAGAGAACGGGCTCCATCCACCCCTGCCCTGTGCATCACCAGGGAGATGATCAGTACCCCTCCCACAGCACACCTTCAAATTTAAGCTCTTGAATTACCAGCATGCTGTGGGCACCTTTTGCCTTGCTGATTCTACATCCAGGAAGACTTCCTAAGGTCAGAAAAGGGCAAAGCTACAGAGAGACTTCCTTCCCAGGCAAGTGACAAGGGAACATTTTGTTTGAGGCCTTTAATCCTTACAGCATCTGGGGAAAGTGTTCAGAATGTCCCCTCCCAGAGGCATCTTACTAACCAAGAAAGCTCTATGGGTTAGGACAGCAGGTGCCACACCCATCCACCCTGTCCCAAGCAATTAGAGTAGGGCCCAAACTATGAAAGATCTGTACCAGTTACTTTTTCTGATTCTGTGTTGCAATGTCTGACAAATGAAGTTTAAGGGAAGGGAGGTTTCAACTGCAAGGGCACCACACATGCGCAGTCTAGTTGGAAAGCCGCAGGGCACAAGAGAGAGGGGGTGGGGGAGGGAGGGAGGGAGAAAGGGAGGGAGGGAGGGAGGGAGGGAGGGAGAGAGAGAGAGAATGAATGAATTGAATGATTGATTGATTCATTCATTCTTTAGTGCTGGCCCCAGCTCCTTTGCTCCTCTCTCTGTGTTTAATTTGGGGGACCCCCGTCCACTGAATGGCACCACCACCGGTTAAGGTGGGCGCTCCACCCTCCACCTCAGTCAGCCTAATGTAGAAAGTCTCACAGCCATGACCAGAGGTTTGTTTTGACAGTGATTCAAAGTCTTATCAAGCTGACAGTAAAAACAAACTATTATAAGATCATTCTGGAACTTAAAAGATCTCCTTGGATATTGACAGAACACACCTAAGAATCGTGTTTTAATTCCATGGTGGCCAAAACGGGAACAGAGTGGCATAAGAATTAGTGAGCAAGCTTTTGTCCTTCCTAGTAGTCTGGGATCTGGATGCTACAAAGGTACCCCACCTCATTCACAAAGGCATTCAGTTTGATTATAAAATTTAAATGACTGTGTCAAATTATCTATAGTACAATGATACTGATGCTACAGCATCGGTTTTAGAAAGTACCACTAAATATAAAGAAACCAATAACATGTTACTGAGACAATCTTGAACCCAAATAGCATGAGAGGGCTGAAGACGCCTTGAACTTTGTGGATAAACATTGCCTGTGGGTATAAGAATGATCACATAAGAAGTGCTGTACTATAATTAACTTTTCTGATATGAATGAAGGGAAATGTATTTATTAACACAAAGCCGTTTGCTGCTTTATGCAGGTGCAGTGTCTGGTCAGCAAGAAAGTGGGGGAATGGGACATGGTCTTAGGTCTACACTCAAGTTCTTACTGAAGCTTCACGCTCCAATACTGCATTGTTTCTTCTTTTGTGCCCTGATTGTAACCCAGAATTTATGAACTAGAAAAGAATGTCCAGTTTAATAAGTTGCCTTTTTTTTCCTTAAGCACTTTATTCAGAATAATATGTGTTCTTCTGGTAGCGTTTGGATAATATGATTTTAACACATGCTAATAAAAGCCAAGAAAAATAAAAAAAAAAAAGGTAGTAAAATTGTTCTTCTCATGGTGACAAAAGTGATTGGTCCGTAGCTCAGCTCATAGAATGCTTACCTATCAATTAGGAAGCCCTAGGTCTGGTCCCTCACACTAATAATCTAAACGTGGCAGTCAACACCTCCTAGCAGGGCGCTGGTGGACCTGGGAGTATTAGAAATTCATCCCCCATAGAAAGTTCAGGCTAGTTTGAGCCATGTCAATGAGACCTTATGTCAAAACCCAAACCAAACAGCACCCCAGAATGATGGCGCAATCATTCAGAAGGCATCTGAAAAGAACTTCCAAATGCTAACATCCCATCCCTTGGTGTCACCACACAGGGCTCTATTTTACCCCGTTTAAGAATTTGGAAGGCCCCATGTAACAGCAACCTGCACCTTCTCACCCACAGCAGAGCATATCCATCTCAGTAAAACAGAATGTGTGGCAGTAGGCGTGCAGAGCTCTGCTGTCAGTGTCCACTGCCAGCCCTCAATCTGCCCCTCCTCAAGCACACAGAAGCAGTCTCTGACTTGATGCCCAACCCTGAGCTTTGACCCAGCAAACAAGCCTTCTTCTTTTCCATTCCTCTTCTTCTGCTCTGTGCTTGGGGTTTCCTCATCTCTAGCCCCTGCTGTCAGCTGTGGACACAGATCTGGTG
The DNA here is from genome assembly GCA_004025045.1 of Sigmodon hispidus. Classification (NCBI taxonomy): domain Eukaryota; kingdom Metazoa; phylum Chordata; class Mammalia; order Rodentia; family Cricetidae; genus Sigmodon; species Sigmodon hispidus. The sequence continues at coordinate 217,843 of PVIH01001061.1, read as the reverse complement.
ACCTGTGCACCAGGGAGGATGGTGCACTCCATGAGGTCATAGAGGTTTTAAGAGATGAGTGACCTGATCAGAAGGAAATGATGAAAAAGATGGCTGGAGTTGACAGTTGACTGGATAGTGACTCACGATAGTGGCTCCAGTTCCAAACAGCCTGATTCTGCTACAGACACCTACATTTGGAGTGTAAGGTTTTATTTAAGGCTCCCACTATGAAGAATTGATAGTGACCCTTCACCTCTGCCCAGTGCTTCTCCATCTATTATGTCATGATTCAAGCATCCTATAATCCAAGGTTATTTTCCTACACATGCAGCATATTAAATCCAGGAAGCAAGGATGCAGGAAGAGCATCCTGGAGCATCAGACAGGCTTGCACGGTAGCTGGAAGGATGCAGCTCATGGTATCCAGTTCACTATTTAGGCTGGAAGATCGTAGCCTTCTATTTTATTTCTTAGTTTTTTTTTTTAAAAGCTAAATATTTGCATTTAAGACTCTAAGTGGATCTTTTGTCTCTAGAAACACTCGTGGCTAAGTTAAGTCCATAACTGTGCCAGCCAGTTAGTGGCCTGACACTGTGCTTACGGCTCTACTCAGGGAATCTGTACTGTCTTCTTTCCTTAAGAGAGTGTTTATATTTTATTCATGTTTATGCCACATATTCCATTGACCACTGGCCTTAGCCATTAGACAGGATTTTAGAATAACCATTGGGACCCGTTTGTGGTAGATGGACAATATTTTAATTACTCAGGAGTGAAGTCAGAGGTTATCAGAAAGCACTAATTTAACCTTCAGGAGATTTAGTAACAGGCTGATGTTATTATTACGTGTGAGGACTTGAAAGGAGTGACTTACATCAATAAAAATTTAAAATATTGAAGATGGAAACATATAATATAGAGAGAATATATAATACACACAGACACACACACATATATGCCCAGCTTTATCACCAAGCTTTAAATGCTCATGGGCATATGTGCTACAAGATGTTTTTGTCTTCTAATTTGGGGACTGGAAAAGTGCCTCTGTCTGTTTTATTCTGATCGAAAGAAATTAAGAGCTCCTTAAACTGTCACAGAACTCGAGGAATGAAATGTGAAGCACTGCCCAATCAGGTCTCTCGGCCTCGTGACATCTTTATCCTACAGAGCTGCTGGAAGGCGCCCACCCTTCTGGCTTTCCCATGAGCAATCATGTGCAAACAAATTATTTGGAAGGACAAGTTGCTCCACTCCTTGATGGTTTTGATGGTTTTCAATTGTTTTGATGGTCACTGGTCTCACATTTATTATGTCTTCAGAATGGATTTGTAAGTGTTTTTGGAGAATAGCATTGCCTGGCACAGGAATGGACTCTGATCCTCAGAAGTCCTCTTTCAGGCAGTGTATAGTGGTTTAAGGGCATCAGACATGCTCGTATTGTGACTCCTCTCGGCCTCCCCAGGGTGTTCCCTGTATGCACCTGTGAATTTAGAACTAATTATAAATTGTTAGTGTGTGATACTGCTACAGGCATTCACCTCCCTGAGACTATGCCTTAACCTCTTTGGCCCATGTGTGGCTTCCTGGCAAACGGGGAAACTATGGCTTTACTGCATTCACAGTACAAAGTTTGAGAGTTAAAGGCCATCTATTAGAAGAAGGGACTGAAATTTTAAAAGAAGTCAGAATTTAACCAGCAACTGGGAAGGATAGTTGTACAAAAATCAAACAAGCAGGGAGCTGGTATAGACAGAGGACAGTTGAGAGAAAACACCCACAACACAGGCGTGGCTGAAGGACACCCACTGAGACCATAAAGGAGGTGGACAGCTGGGCAGATGCCTCTCTCTCATCATGAGTGAGCAGCCTTTAAACCCAGTGAAAAGGTGTCCTCTGCTACAGTTTTGGTGAGCAGAGGAGAGTGTCAGACTTGGCACCTACTTGAGAAATACAAGTAATTTTGACTGGCATATTTACAACAGCTTTGCTGGGCAGCCAGGCCACATTCACAGCTTCTGAGTACAGCTGTCTTTATGGGGGTGCGAATTACACATGTGTGGATTTATAAGGTGGAGAAATGTACTTGGAGCACAGAGTTTTAGAAGGTTTTAAAAGATTGTCATCTTTTGCTGGTGAGGTGTCTTAAGGTAAAGGTATTGCTGCACAAGTGTGAAGACCAGAGTTCAAATCCCCAGAACACATTTATCTGTACCCTGCATTGTCCTACAGTTAGACGGGAGAAAGAGAGAGAGACAAGATTCCCTAAAAGCTCATGGGTCGGCTACCCTGGTGTACACATAGCTGAGCATCAAAGAGACCCTCCCTCAAAGTGGAAGTTGAGGTCCAATACCTGAGGTTGTCCTGTGACTTCCTTATGCATGACATAGTAAATAAGTGCACACACACACACACACACACACACACACACACACACACACATAGAGTCATCATGAGAAAACAAAACACAGCTCTGTTTTTGCCTTTAGTCATTTTTCTTTTTTCGTGTTTACTCAGTAATATTTCTTTAGACTTATTTACTTTTGTGTGTATGAGCCACTGAGATTAAACACAGGTGACAGATACTTTGGAACTAGAGTTGTGGATGGCTGTAAGCTACTGTGTGTGTGTGTGTGTGTGTGTGTGTGTGTGTGTGTGTGTGTGTATGCATGCAAGTGTGATGAGAATTGAACCTGAGTCTTCTGAAAGAGAAACAAAGTGCTCTTAACTATCCATTCATCTCTCCAGCATGGTCAGTAATATTTTAAGAACCATGCATTATTCCCATATAAGAACTGATTTGGAAATGCATGCTCATCTGGCTCCCCTGCCACCACCCTATACCAACCATGTTACAGAGCATGTACCAAGTAGGCTTCCCCAGAGAGTGTGTCACAGGCCTGCCATAAGATGTATTCTTGCTCTTTATAGGCACTTTAGGCTAAGAATCCATTTAGGGTACACTCTGCCACATGTGAACCTTGAAATAGGAATTGAGTCGGTCAACTCCAGAAGCATTACGGGAAGGTGGGACTGTTAAGGTCTTACTCCCCCTAAAGGGAACATGGAGCTGGTGAAGCTAGCCAGTCCACTACATCTAAATCTAAAGAGAGTGGAATATAAAACTCACTCTAATCAGGGATGATTTTTATTTTAAGTTCATAATCAATGATCCCTGTAATCTTATTTCATAAAGCCTAGGCCCACAATGGACTTTGACTGTGTTACAGGGTGATTTCAATTAGGTTGCCCAGATACATTTCTGTCACTTGAAGCAAAGTGGGGTATCTGCAGCAGAGCCTGTGAGGCAGACTTATATTAGCAACACGGTTTCTGTAAAATGATAAGTCGAATTGTTAGAAGGATGACAGCAAGATCCCAGAGGACAATTAACTTGTCAGTGATTCACATACCATTGTCCTCACACCGAGCTATATGCTAACTTGTGATTCAATTTGGGATTACTAAGAAACTTTTGATTTACAGGCTCTGAAGTGAACCTGCTTTCATGAGAATCCTCGGACCCATGCAGCTTCGGCAAGAAGTTGGGTCATTAACTCTTGAGTGCTTACGGGTTTCCCTAGCTGGGGGACTTCTACTCTCAGGTCAGGAGCATTGTTCTGTTCTTCTATGGCTGGTCTAACAAATAGCCACGGACTCCATGGTCAGAAGCACACACTGTGTATCATCACACAGTCTGCACCGGGCAGAAACCAAGATATTGGCAGGCTGTTCTTGCCCTGGTTCTCAGCCTCAGCTAAAGGGACCTGATATGTTTCTACCTTCAAACCCACAACAGCCAAGTTCTCACAGAAATCCTTTATTGGGCCTTCCACTCACCGGCATGTTCTTCTCCCGCTTCCCCTGACTGCTCCTCACTCTCTGTCTTCTGTTTTTAAGGACCCTTTTGGTCGCATTTAATGACCCAGTCAATCTGGGTTGATCTTACTTCTCAAATTCCTCACATCTAAAAATTCCTCTCTGCCACAGCAGGTACCATGAACACCGTAACTAGGTTAAGATGGTGCATCTAAGATAGTGGTGATATCCCCATGGCTGCCAGCCATCCACCGTAGAGGACACTCAGTGTGGGAGTGTCCTTTCTCTGCCACATCATCCCAAGTGATGGCATCAATAATTTTTTTTCTTCTTCATCTCTGTGCATTTACTTTGGTCAGTTTACTCTGATACAACCATCTTGAGGCTGAATAAACCAAGAGGGGCAGCAAGCCTAAACAGAAAGCTCTGTGACATAGGCAATTGATGAGCTGAAGGAGACAGTCAAGGTCAAATATTAAATAGGACCAAAAAAAAAAAAAAAAGAGTTGGGCAGGTCGGGTCTCAGGCCAATCAAAAACAGGCACAAGTGAGTACAGGAAGTTGAAAGCCTGTGTAAAAGTGAGCCCAGGAGTCATACATTGTATAATGTTTGGTTACTGAAGCTAGAAGATGTGTTGTTTGCCCATGCCAAGATTGTGCTCTGGCAGGGCAGCTTTTGATAAACACTTGTAGAGGCATGGGGATTGGGAGGCTCCTCAGGCTTGTTTAGTTTTCTCTCAGCTGTCTCCAGGCCACTGGGTCTGATAGAGTATTGGCCAGGTGTCTGCTCAGACGTGGCGATGCCCTTTCTCATTTTCCTTATCTAATGCAGGCGCTTGCACGTCACTTCCAGTCAGTCATGTCACCATCATTGCATTAACCGTTCTTGCAAACTTGTACTGTGAGATCATCAGGGCGCCAGCTTGCTGTTCATTGATTACATATTGGAATTTATTAAACATGAAATGTCCCAATTTTAGAAAAAAAAGGACTTTTCTGATTACTAAAGATTCTTCCACTTCATCGTGGGTTTGTGCCCAAATCTTAGGCAAAAAACCAAATTGTCAGACATTATTTTTATTTGCTAAATTTATCTTCCTTAAAAGACCATAAGCCCCTTTACAAATCAGTTTGTGCTTGGGCTGCGGTGTGTTCTTGGCATTCCCATTTAGGCCCTTAGGATTGCATGGTGTTTATACCCACCGAGCTGTTTGCCCAGCTCTGCCTTTGAATTCTAATGTGGTTGTTCAGTTTTCTTGCTCAGAGGATGTTTCTGGAAAGTATTTGGTGATATGAAGGTCATCCCACATGTGAGGATGCTCTAAACAACACGTCAAAGGAGAGGAGAAAGCACACGTCTGTCTGGGAGCCACCGGGGTGAGAACCGGAGTGTCTGTGGTGTGACTTGAAGGTTGACTTTGATGGGTGACAGGTAAGGCAAGGCTGGTGAAGTAGGCGATGTTGAGGCCCCAGAACCTTCATCTTCATATGGAGACACAGGCTTTCTATGCTGCTCCCTACTGGAGAGACTCTGAGGAAACTACAGTGTGGATGCTGTAGGGTAGAAAAGGCTTGGTGATGGAAAATTTCATAGTGTGAGGAAGATTTTAGCCTAAAAGCATCTTTGGAAAAAATAAAAAATCCAGGTAAGAAAGTGATTGACAGGATGAAATAATACCTATAAATTTAAACATTCTCAATTTGAGATAAGATTGTGGTTTCCAGGTGGAAATGGAGGGAGAAGCTGGAAGGAACACTATAAGTTGAGGAATAAAGGAGATGTTCAAGAGGGCATTGGGATGACCCAAAGGATGCCAGGTGGCTCCAGTCTTAAGGTCCAGTCAGTTCTCTATAGGGCAGCCCTGGAGACTAGGTCCAGGAAAAACTGCAGATCCGAACCCTAGCATCATGTCTTTCCCAAGCTGTATTCAGCATTTAGAGCTCAAGTTTGTTCATCCTCTAAGAAGTCCTCAGTTGTCCCAGAACCACTCCACGCTAACTTCCCTCAGGAGGCTGGCTGCAACTTCCAGGTGTGACCTTTGGTAGGCGTCCATTTGTTTTTCTGATTGCTGACAGCTGTCTGCCGTCAGTCTCAATTGCCTGGGAGCTCACCATGTGAGAGCCATATTCTCCTCAGCTGTGTGGCACTGTCACTAAAAGCATCCTTATCTGTTAGCTGAACACAGACTCAGATGTGGTGGGTGTGAGACAACAGGAAGAGGCAGGTGAGGTAATCATGGGGCGTTGTCAAAGTCTCCCAGAAATGTGTCAGTAGGGGACCAACATTAAGGTCAGAGGTGTTTTTAGAGAATCGTATATTCACAGTCAGAAAACTTGCTGATGTATCAATGGGACATGGAATGAGAGGGAGGAACAGGAAGAGGTCAAGAGCTAGGAGGAATCGAAATACTGCAATGCAGGCACTGCAGTATCCTGTGGGTAGATGGAAAGCCTTCAGCTTGTGGGGGTGATGAACAGCACAGATTTGTACACCGTCAGTCCTGGAAAGTACAAATGAATGAGAAAGATAGAAAGATACAGACAAGAATTCCATACAAAGAGATGCTCAAATGCCATATATATAATATATATGTGAAAAGGTTACCTGACCCATAAGTTATTAGACAAATAAAAATCTAAATTAGTAATGCACAATTGACACCCATTAGTCAAAATTGAGTTCACAAGAATATAGACCAGTGAGAATCCTTATACATTGTTGGTGGAAAACAGAATTGTCTCAACAATCCAGAAAATGAAGGAGCCCTCTTTGTGTAAGGATGGCAACTCTATTCTGGGCCTGCTTTTTGAAGAAACTCTGACACGGCTCAGGGAAATGACAACTCAGAGAAGTCCATACTTAGAAATTGCACAGGTAAACGTTTGCCCAGTACAAAATGGAATAGTATACAGCACTGAAGGTAGCCATCCCCAAAGTTTCCATCAGGGATGATTTAGCAAAAGCACTGAGTTAATACTAACTGGTGGAGCAGATTCAGAGTGACAGCCTGAACCAAGCTCACCAATGCTTCACTCAGGAGGGAGCCATGACTGATACAGCATACATGACTGATACCAAGTCTCAGATCCCCTTGCAGAAGAAGAGCAGGGGATCAGGGAGGAACAGACTGGCCTCAGCAGTGATGGAGGGCCTCTGTCATTCTGGGCTGATGAGGACACTGCTAAGGTACCTGTGTGTTAGGTTTGTTTTCATTGTTCAGACATCAAACTTCAAACAGCTACGGAATAGGTGCACTGGGGAGAGTTAGGTACCCGGTTTGCCTATGTGTTTGACTCTGGTATGGCTTTGTGCATCTAGAGGACCAGATGATGACCACAGAAGGGCCTGTAGGGCCTGTAGGTACTTGATGGGAAATTGGATCAGTTCCCTCTCTTACTGCAGTAGCTCAGGATCCTCCTCACAGAAGGCTGTCTTTCCTTGACTGCAAATATGGATTTCCACTTCTCCAGGACCTTTCTTCACAAAAGGAGTATGAAAATCTGGCTAATTCTATCACAGAAAGAAGCTTTTTTTCCCAGCTCTCCAAGCACCACAGCCCAGAATGTCCACATTCTCAGTCCGGTCCCCTTTTAAAAATCTCTCTGGCCACACACAAGGCTACAAGTTCACTTCAGCAAGATGGTCACTCCACTTTGTCTCTTTGGGATATACCTGTAGGGCACAGTTTGCCTTTGCACAACTTGCTGGAACATTCTATTGCCGCTTATGCTAATTAGGCATCGAGTAGTGACCAATCCGATGTGCTTATGCTAATTAGGCATTGAGAAAGGACCTATCCAATGCGATTCTCAAATATGTTAATGAGCCATTATTTTGGGCCAATCACCAGCCATATGCTAATGAGTACTACTTTGAACCAATCACCAGCCATATGTTAATGAGGCATTATGTTGGGCACCAATCACGTGCCAGGCTTCCCTATATAAGCAGGCTGAATCTCAGGCTCGGGGTCTTCTTTCCACCATTTCACAACTGAGCTGTACTCCAATAAAGTGTGATCCGAGAAGAATCGTGCGTGTGGTGACTCGTCGTTCTGCAGGACAGAAGCGGCTCGCCACATATACCCTCTCTTTCCCCAAGATACTAACTCTGTGGAGGGGCCGGGGTTCAGCTGGCAGTTGCAGTTTACTGACTACTAGGGATGGAAGTAAATCCCCTCTTCTCTGCTGCTGAGGTTCACATTCATTTCCAGTTGCTAAAGGAAAGACAGTCATGGTCAGACACAGTTTTCTCTCCACTAGGAGCACAGCCAGTAGACTTGGGTCCCTATGCTGGCCACAGTACCTCAGTTTACTGTGTTTAAAATAGCATGATGGCCACTTTCCTTCCCCTCTCTGTCTGTAGACATGACTTCAAGCTTCTTGGCCTCTTATGCTGAGCTCTAAGCTAGGACAAGGGCCAGAGAGGAAGTTGTATGGATAGGGATAATGATGGAGGGAGAAAGGGAGCCAGCCAGTGCAACTGAAGCCTTGTACTGAGGAACACAGAGCCTGGAAGGATAGCCTAACAGATTTAAATTGTGCATTGCTGAGCTCAATAACTGCTACAGTAATATACTTATGCATATCAAAACAGCTCCCTGCCCTGTGAGACAGGACAGTGAAATTATATTTACAGAACATTCATTTCCCTATAGTCACTTGACTTCAATTGGTTAATGCCTGTGTTGACGTCTGAACCCCTGGCTCCTAGGAGAAAAAGATCAGAAAAGCAGCCTAAATTGTCTTATGTTTTATACCATACAAACATTTAAATGTGTACTAGACTGATGCATAATTAGTAAGAAAAAGCTCCTGGACTTATAGAACTAACAGAGATCAATCTAAAAATAAGTTTATTTTAATTAGTGTGAATTTCACATCTAAAAGTCTTTGTGGAGAAACAGTTTGACTATTATTTCTTCTCACCAACTGAGAAGTTTGAAAATAGTTAATGCAGAAGGCAGCTCAGTGTGGCTGCTATATCTCCCAGTTCTTCTGTAATTTAGTGACCTGAGAAAATTATATAATTTTTCTTCACTTAAAATAAAGCTTCAGTTTTGATTTCTAATACTAGTTACACGTCGACTCTCCATTAATTCTGCATTCTTGCTTAACTGGGATGTCTCAGACATATTTACATGGTGTTAAGAAATAAATCTAAATAGTCCATATTGCATTAAACAGTGGTTAATTTTCAGTTTTATTCTTTTCTCTTAGGGGCAAAGTAGCAAAACACAGTCAAGCAATGCCAAGGTTTTGTAGGATTTCCCCCCTAAAAGCCTCTAAATAAATTTGAACTTTCCCATTAGAAAAATGTAAAGAAAACATGTTATGTTCCCCTGAACAAATCAGCTTTGTCCTAGGACTCGGTCTGTACAATGGAGGATTTGAGGAGGGAGGAAATGGAAGCTGGGCAGTGCCTGTTTTCAGCTGATGACCTTCAGAAAGTTTAGGAACAGCAAACACTCATCACGTTGCCAAAATAATGATGATCTCAAAGTCAGGGTGTCAAGCGGGTTGCTAAGGAAGTGTTACTATGGATGCTTTTGTGAAGCCAAGTGGTTGCTATGACGGCTGCACACGTTAGACAAATGTCAATTACTCAATTTACCTAGAAACCCCACCTGACCTCTCTACTCACCAGGCTGATTTAAGCATTCTTGTAGCAACAGATTGCCTGAGAAACACTTTGGAATCATTTGCATTTGTTTGTTACACTGACTGGGTTCCTGGTAACTACTAGGGTAGAAAAAAGTTTCCACACAGTCAGCTGGAAGCATTCATGTTGCCTTTGATAGGCAGCTATGGCTCCCAAGGTTAGTTTCCCGACAGGCTTTGTGTCCTTCAGCCCACCAGGTCCCAGGATTCATGCTCAAACCCCTTTCATCACCCCAGTTACAGCTCTAGGGACCTTAACTTTTGTCCAGTTATTCAGATTGATCATTTGTTTTATTTATAGGAGTGAAAAAGACAAACCTTAGGAAACTTTCCATTTGCTATTGGGCGTGTTCTTTCTATGCTAAAACCAGTGGCTGTGAGCCCTGGGTGGTTCTGATGACCCATGAGAAATGGAGCCATGGAAAATGGGTGAGATTACTGGGACAGCTTAGGACATCCTCAGAATGGAAGTGACCAGCCTGAGTCAGGACAGTCATTGGGGAGGAAAAGTCCCCATAGGCCAGGGCAGGGGCACAGTCTCCTCACCTTCAAAACTGAAAACTACCTATAACTAGAGATATAAACCAGTTCTGTGTAGGAACAGAGAACATTCTGGAAGAATATAAGAGTAAATGTTTCATCTAAGCAATAGGTGTGGAGGTTAGGGGTCAGTAGGAATACATAGCTTCAATTTAACTCCTTTACAAATGTTTGATTCATTTAAAAAATAAATATACTATTTTTATAATTCCTAAATCCCAGGGCACCTAGAGATAGGATGTGTCTGGTATGTGTTGATTTTGACTTCATGTGAGAGAAACTTGCTTCAGCCCTTTGGAGTTCTGAGCAGAAAAAAACCCTACCCAACCCCTTCCTGGTATTTTTGCACATGTGTTGACTTACATTGGATGACAATTCTATTGCCATGTTTGTACTTATGTCCTTTCCCAGGCATAAAGATGAGGACCAGGTCTCCCCAAGACTTTTCTTTAAGTAGAGAAACTATGTTCTTGAAATTCAAACTTACATGTCAATTAAAAAACTGAGGGCACTATGTTACAGGAAAAAAAAAATCAAAGTCACATAATAGAATATCCTGCTTACTTTTCTGGCTACTGTGAACAAATATTTGGTAAGAAATGACTGAAAGAGAGAAGAGTTTGTCTTGGCTCACAGTTAAAGGGTACAGGGGTCTTTCATGGTCAGGAAGGCACCACAGCAGGAGCTAGTTACATTGTGTCTGCATCATGAAGCAAAGAGAAAACAAAAAGTGGAAGTTGGCTATAAAACCTCAATGCCCACCCCCTAGTCACCCACTTCCTACAGTGAAGCTCTAATTTCCGAAAGTTCCAGAACCTTCTCGAACAGCATCATCAGCTGGAGTTTTTCATCATCAGCTGGAGTTTTTCAACACATAGACCTGTAGGGGACATTCCACATTCAAACCACAATGTAAAGTGAGAGTGATATCTGTCTGAAACAGTGTTGCGTTGTAGAAATAGCCTATTGTGTCCATGTTGCCATAGCCTCAGGAAGGCTAAGATTGCTGGGTAGTGGGCCAGTCAGTTACTGAGGCCAAGTAGGGAGGGTAGCCTCTGCCAGCTTCCTCCACATACCAGACACTGAGCCTTTGCTGCAGGCAATGTGCTATGTTAGATGTCTATCTGCATGTTGTTTTCATGATTATGTGCTTTCCAAGATTTCTACAGGGTACGTAAAAATCTATTAGCCATGGAACTTTTCATTTTAGTTACATGCTTGGCAGAGTAGAGGACAGATCCTGCCAGACATCTACATATACGCTTTACCTTGGCAGAAGGAGGAGGGAAATGCAGTAGTGTTTAAATGAACAGCAAAGCAGCCAAGATTCTACCTCTACTTTTTGCCTTTTTGTGAAATGGGTCAATGGACTACCCTGCTGAATCCTTTCCTATTGTTCTTCCAAGTGTGTGTGTTATGTATGTGTATATGGTTATGTGAGCATGTGTGTATAAGAGCACAAAAGCTGTTGTTGGCTGCCATTTTTAGTCACTTTCCCATCTTAGTTTTTGAGACAGGACCTTGTACTGAACTAGAAGTTGCTGATTTGGCCTTGATTGACAGTCAGCAAATCCCCAGGGACCCTCCTGTCTCTGCTTCCCCAGTACTAGGACTATAAGTATAGCCTGTCTTCTCATGATGGTGATGAGGGTGGAATTTAGGTCTCTATGCTTCCACGGCTAATGACTGAGCCACCTCTCCAACCACAGGTCTCACTGTTCTTTGAACTTATCAGTGGCTACCAAATGGGTCAGTGTGATGATAAACCTATCTTGTCCAGCAGAGAAGTCACTGTGTTTCTGTGGCTATTTAAATTGAACTCAAGAGATGAAAATTCAGTTCTTCTCCACTGGCTACATTTTAGGTCCTCAGTGGACATGAGTGGGTAGTGACTTCTGCAGGGAGTGAGCAACCTGGATGCAGAACATTCTGGTCCCCTGACACATCCTATTGACAGCATTGGTCTCCAGCAGACCTGTGAAGTAGACAAAGTTGCAATGGAAGTGTCCTCATAGTAGTCACAAGGAAGGACAATGGCACAGTCTCTTGTTCAGTTTGCCAGCAGGACAGAATAGCCACCAGCTTCGTGTTTTTATAGCAGAGCACTGCTTACCATTGTCACTTTATGGTGAAATGTTCACAGGATAGATTGTGTTCCAGCCTATTCAGTGGCTGTGTGAATGTGTGTATAAGTGTGCCTGCATGTGTGCACATGTGCGTGTGTGTTTTAGTAAAGGAAGAAAAATGTGAGAATAACCAAGATAACTATACTCAGGTTTCCTTCATTTCACCAGGTAGAATTTGGCCAAAGGACAGTTTTCGGTGCTGTTCTGGGAGAGTTTAATGCATGGCCTTCAGGTGAAGTTTAGAGAAAAGTGATTTAAGAACACTTCTTTTTCCTCCTTCGGTTCTCTTTGGATTCCTAATGCTAGGCTAGATATCATGATGGCTTAAATATGTGATGCATTAACTTCAAAAGCTCTAAGAGCATAGCAAGAAAGGACTCTTCCTGTAGGTGCTCAAGGGCTATTTATAGTATCTCATAACCTTGTTTTTTTTATAATACAAAAGCCTCAGAACTAAGTGAAAGACACTTATTATAAATTATTATCTTGCATTCTATACTAAAATGTTCTCAAAATAGACCAAATTCCTGAATGTAAGAGCTTAAAGTGCAAAGACTCCTAGAAGAAAAGGTACACACATCTTTTCAAAACCTTATATTTGATAATGATTATTAGATAAAATAATAAAAGCAAGATCCATAAAAATGGAAACACCAAAACAAAATGACTTTAATAAAACTGAGGACACTTGCGTTTCAAGGGATTCTACATGAGAGTAAATAATTCATAGAGTGGGAGGAGGTGGCTGAGAATTTATATGACCAGTGAAAAAAAATGCACCCTGGTTTTGACTGTCTTTGTCTTTAAGTAAGCTATCAAGTGATAAATAAATGCATGAAAATGTGCTCAGTTCCATCAGCTTTTGGGAAAGGAAAAGCCCAAAGTATAATGAGATAGATACCCTGTCTTAGTTTGGCTTTTTATTGCTCTGAAAAGATACTATGACCACAGCAATTCTTATAAGGAAAGCATTTAATTGGGGCTCACTTACAATTCCAGAGAGTCAGTCCATTATCATGACAGGGAGCACGAAGACACACAGGCCGGTGTGGGTAGTGCCTGAGTAATACAACCTGCAGGTAACAGGAAGTCGACTGAGACACAGGTGGTATCCTGAACATAGGAAACCTCAAAGCCCACCCTTCCAGTGACACTTCTTCCACCAAGACCATGCACACTCCACCAAAGCCACATCTTCCTACGAAATTATAAAGGCAAATTACATTCAAAGGGCCATTATTTTATAGCCAGTAAGAGTGATTAAAATAACCACAGATAACATATGTTAAAAAGAGTGTGGTGATTTGAAAGTCCCCCAACACTCTCAGTGGGAAAGAATTTGGTAAGTTTTGTGTTGTTGTGAACAAAAACCTGACAGGAACCACTTAGTGGTGGAATTACTCATTTTGGCTCATAGCCTCAGAGGGCTCAGCTAGTGGTCACTTGGCTTCATGTCTCTAGGTTATTTTTCACCAGCTGTGAAGATGCCTTGACCAAGATAAGATGTAGAGGAGTTTATTAGGATTTGCAGTTTAAAAAGGACTACAGTCCATGATCATCACAGTGAGGAGTGTGGCTGCAGGCAGGCCTGGTCCTGGAGTAATAGTTGAGAGTTTATATCTCAATCCACAACATGGGTCAGAAAGAGCTCACTGGGAATGACCTTGGCTTTGAAACCTGCTACTTCACTGACATACTTTCTAATCCTTCCCAAGCCCCTCTTTCTGCCAACTGAGGACCAAGCATTCAAAACTATAACCCTGTAGGGAGGCATTCTATTTCTAACTTTCACAGAGGTGATAACTATTTGGGTTAGCATTTCTCTCTGCGATGACAACTGCACAACCTTGTAAATGTGCTAAAAACTGAATGCTGTAGTTTTAAGGTGTTTTTTTTTTTTGGTACATATGTTATCTCAGTACAATATTCTTTATTTTATCTTTTTTAGAATTTCACGCATGAATAATATATATTATTTTCATCCCTCCTCACTGCAACAACTCTTCTACTTTACAATTTACAATCTTTTTTATAATCACACACACACACACACACACACACACACACACACACCCTGCTGAGTTCATTTAGCAATGCTCTTATGTAGTTGTGTTTAGGTCTGATCACCTGGAGGCAGATAACATACCAAAGGTCTTATCACTGGGAAGACCTGGTTCTCCCTCTCAGCAGTCATCTACTGCTTGTAGCTTTTTATCTAGGAGTGAGACCTTGTGAAGCTTTTCACATCCCCACTGGCATATGGACCAGTGTGATCTGTAGGCAGGTCTCACATAGGCAGGCCTTTTGTAGGCAGCCATATCATTGAGATTTCATGGTGTAGCTTCCCTATCACATTCAGAAGACATTATTTCTCAGCCAGTGTCTCGGTCCTTTGGCTCTTACAATTTCTCACATTTTCTGCAGTATTCTCTGAGCCTTGAGCATGGGGTTCTGTTGTAAATATTCCTAACAGGACTGCACATCCCAAAGACACTTAATCTTTGTATTTTGACAAGCGGTGGAGCTCTATAACAACCTGTCTGTAGGGAGAAAAAAAAAGCTAATGAGGGCTGAGAGCGACATTTATCTTTAATTACAACAATAAGTGTGTGCGTATATATCTATACATGCATATACATATATGAATAGCTCTGGCTTACCCTTTTTAACCGCCTACTCAACAATAAGCAACTTTTGAGTGCCATCAGAGTCAGCCTTTTAGGGAAGTTGAGTCAAACAAAAATCTGATATTTAGTATCTGCATGAAATAACGGCAAAATCTAAAGGTCTGCATTTGTGAGGATTTAAAGAACAGCACCACTTTTCACATGAGCTAAAAAGTGTAAATTAGAAGTAGAACACGTTACCTGTGAGCTACAAAATTTGATTATAAAAACAGTCGCAAGCAAGTTTTAAAGTCTCCAGGAGTTAGCATCTTCTAGTCAAAGTGTGTATTATATAATCTTTCAATGACATTAAAAAAGAGGAAAAATAACACCTCAAATCACATAGGATGTTCATGTCTTTGAAGTTTTAGACAAATACAAGAGCACTTGGTCACTGCAAACCACCCATCACATCCGTTTCAATTTACCTGGCACTACTTTGTATTTCTGTTTTAGTGTCTCTAAAATGCTTTACTCCAGAAGGGGAAGAACAGTCTGTAGAGCGGACATAACCACTGACTTCACTTCCGGGTCAGATGCCATCTCACCCTCCAGCCTTAAAGTGTCTTCTACAAAACAGACTAACAGTAAAGTCCAAAAGAGCTTGCATAGGTTTTGAAACCAAGGACTTAAGGGGGATTGACTTAAGTGTGCAGAAGTTAAATGAATCTACAGAGTCCATTGAAACTTCACATGGTGCATTGTAGAAAGCATGAGACCTTGGTTTTGGGGCCAAATTGTTGATGAGGGCAGGACAGATTACATTTCCAGATACAGCCTTTGCTGAGACCTTAGGAGGGAGTTAGTTATGCAGGAGGTGATTCTTTTGAGTCAAGCCACACTTACTCTTTCTAGCTCCAGAACTTTTTAGTACAAGGCTCAGATCGGTTTGCACAGCGTGTCTCAGTGTTCTGATCTTCTCAGCTTCACCTCACAGTCATGGCCACTTGAGGCTTTGCAGGAAGGCTGTTTTGGAGACAGAAGCTGAGGAGACAAGTTCAAGAGAGACTGGAATGGACCAGCAGGTGGCAACTGAGGAGAAGGCTGTTGTGTTGGCTGCTTGACCTTTATTGATATTTGACTGACTCCACTTTCAGAGATAGTAGGAGAGGTCTGGAGAATGGTTCACCACTTATGAGTACTTGGTACAATATTCTTTATTTTTTTTGAGAATTTCATGCATGAATAATATATATTATTTTCAACCCTTTACTTTATGATTTACAATCTTTTTTAGAATTACACACATGCACACACACATACATACATACATATGCACACACAGAGGGGAGGGAGGAAGGAATAAGTCAATAAAATAAAATTTTAAATTAAAGAGTATGTTTCCTTAGAGTCTGGGTAGCAGTTCATTTAGCATTTAGTCAAGTATTTGCCACAGAAGCACAACTCTGAGAACCCATGTAAGACAGCTGACATGGTGGCTTGCATTTGTTATTCCTATGCTGCGGGCAGGTAGATCCTGGGTCGGGCTGGGGCCACTTTAGCTTGCTTGGCAAATTTTAGACCATTGGAAAACCATGTCTCAATAAACAAGGTGGACAGAGCTTGGGAAATAATACCCATTATCATTCTCTGACCTCCACATGTGCATATCCACAGGCATACACTTGCAGACTTGCATGCTCACACATACATACTTTCCCTACCCATTTCCTTAGGATTTTAGAGGGAGTGTGCAATATATATATATATATATATATATATACATATATATATGTGTGTGTGTGTGTGTGTGTGTGTGTGTGTGTGTGTGTGTGTGTGTGTGTGTATTTACTTTCTTCCCTAAGAACTGTACTGGAATTTTCACCAATCACTTCCATGTTTATAATTGGTATAAAATATGATAGGCTGTAACTAAACTTCATCAGACTTCCTGCAGGAGTAATGAGGGAACACTGCATTGCCCATCTGCCATGTTTGAGGTTTTGCAAACAGATTTTTTTAACACTAGAACATATTAGAACTGGTGCAATTTCACAGTAGTTTGGCAATAACATTTGTCATCACTTGAGTGCACATAGAGAGTGCCAGCATCACCTTCATCTACCAGATGGTAGAGCCAAGGCTCAGGGAGATAACTAGCCCAGGGCTGCAGCTGGTATCAGTGTGAGAGGCAGATCCCACCAGTGTTGGGCATGTCCCTGACCCTAGCTACTTCCATATAACTGGATGACTGGACAGTCCTCAATTTTTCTTTTTCCATCAATTATACAGAAACAGGTTCTATTCTGTGAAGCCAATACTTTCTAAGAGTTAAACACACTGCTCAGGCCTTCGTGTTCCCTGATGAGGGCTCTTGAGTCTCAGTTTTCTCATGGCAAACAGACATAATGAGACAGGATGATCATTTTTGCCCAATTGCTGTAATGGATTGCCTAAGACACCCTTGGCACACAGTCAACACTTTCGGAGGGACAATTAGCATTTAGAATAAAGCCCTCGGTGCTTTGGAGCAATGGAGACTAGCAAGGGTCCTCCAGAGGTCTGGTCACCAGGCACACAAGGCATATCAATTTATCTGGGCCCAAGGCCTGGGACATTTAGTCTGTGATTCTGGGGACATTGCAGTTTCTTTCTTGTCATACATACTCCGCCTGTCTTGAGTATGACAGTTTTAGACCAACCTCGTTTTTTCCTTATGCTTAGATGTTTGCTGTTTAATTGGATTTCATTTCCTTTTATCTTTTCCCCTCACCTTCTTTATTATTTTAGTTCAAGTGTGTTTGTGTGTCTATGTATGTTTGTATGAGTTTCTGTGTGTGTGCAAATTTTAAGTTCTTGGGGCACCAGATGCAGAGCTGGTAGTTAATACAGACATTCATGGCTGATAGGGGTCCTGAAAAAATGCTTGCCAAATGCTCAGCCTTAAATAGGTCATCTATGTCCTATGGTTTAAAGAATACAGATGGGGTGGGGGAAGAACGCAAGAGAGAAGTGATGGAGTGAATGTCAGCCCTGCCCAGGGAAGCTAATGTCAGGGCTTCTTCAAGGAATCATCTTTAGTGATTCCATGCATGGATTACCCATGCTCCTGTGGGTTTCTCTGTACCAGTGGGTCACAAACAAAAAAGAAAATCAAATCAGACATAAAATTGTGATGGGTACTTGATTTGTGTGTAAGGTGTGTGATGGGGGTGGAGGTGTGTATTAGTTACATTTTCATTGCTGTGATAAAACACTATGACCAAGGACCTATAGAAGGGAGAATTTATTTTGGCTTACAGCATCAGAAGAATAAGAACCGATTGTGGTGGAGAGGCATGGTAGCACATGGCAGGCATAGTGATGGGAACAGGAAGCTGTAGTGGTAAGCTGTTGTAATAGGTTTCTGACCTGGACTTTTGGGTGTTGGCTAGAGGTTTGGACCCACTATCAGCCCCATTGCCGCTTAGGACCAAATAATCACACACAGGCTTATATTAATTTTATGCTGATTGACCTAGGGCCCAGACATATTGCTATCTAACTCTTTACTCTTTTTTTTTAAAGATTTATTTATTTATTATGTATATAGTGTACAGAAGAGGATACCAGATGTCATCATAGATGGCTGTGAGCCACCATGTGGTTGCTGGGAATTGAACTCAGGACCTCTGGAAGAGCAGTCAGTGCTCTTAACCTCTGAGCCATCTCTCCAGCCCCAACTCTTTACTCTTAAACTAATCCATCTTGTTCAGCCATGCTACTCAGTACCTTTTCTCAGAGCAGCATTTCAACTTCTCTCCTCTGTGTCTGTTGCTGTCTCATCATCATGTCTCTATTGCATCTCTGTGGCATCTGTCTTGCTCTGAGATGTTCCTGGGTTTTCTTAGCCTGGTAGCCCTGCCTATGCTTCCTGTCTGCCTTTGGCCAATCAGCTTTTTATTAAACAAGTAGGCGGGACAAGTATTTACAACATTACCAGCATAATCTCACTAGAGTAAGCAGGAAGCAGAGGGAATGAACTGGAAATGGCTTGAGGCTTTTAGTCTCAAAGCTGGGCCCCAGTGATGGACCTCCTCCAGGATCTCCCCTAAGTACCACCAACTGGTGACCTAGGTTCAAGTGCCTGAAACACTGATGGACATTCCTTATTCTCATCACCACAGGAGAGTAAGAGAAGGCAGGCTATGAATGTATTAGTGTAAAACCATACATTATATACATGTATGAAACTGTCAAATAATACATTTTAAAGAAACTGTCATCTCAGAGATAACCCTGGAAAACCAAAGATACTGCAGGAGAGATGGTGCTGAGCATGTGCATGTGTGCTTGTGTGTGTGTGTGTGTGTGTGTGTGTGTGTATGTGTGTGTGTGTGTGTGTGTGTGTGCATGTGGACAGCAGCTGGTTAGTGTGTTAAAGTTGTACCTGGCTCATGGTGATGTTAGAATAAAGGATGAACCTGTGTGTGATAGCACACACCTTTAATCCTAGCACTTGAGAGGCAGAAGCAAGCAGATCTCTGTGAGTTGAAGATCAGCCTGGTCTAGATAGTGAATTTCAGGAAAGATAAGGCTACATTGTGAGGCCCAGTCTCAATAAATAAATAAAGTCAAATTTTTACAAATTCATGCTTATTTGACTTGTAGTCTCTATACATTTGTGTGGTATGTTGACTGTATCTCACTAACAGTATAACTGATTATAAAATCTGATTTTACATCAGGGCTGCAGCATGAGATCTTGTCTGCTACATTCTGTCTCTCTTCTTTGATGAGAGGATTTTTCTTTCTTTTGCTCTATAAAATAGAATTAAAAAAAAAAACCAAAGCACAAATCTGGCAAATAAAACAGTATTGTTATTTTAGATTTTTTTACATTTACATAGTTTATTTTTGCCATAACATTTTTTATTTCTGTTCCTTTACTTTTTTTATTTAACAAGTTTTTCCCCCATACCCACCACTGCTCCCCCCTCCTCCCACCCCATCTTCTCATCCAACATTTAAAAGTAGTGCTTTATTTCATGTACAGAAAAATAATTTTCATATTAAATAACACTGTAATAGATCAGTTTGGTGTGTTTTTTAACAGAATGAAAGAGAAAGCTGGCAGGAAGCCGAGCACTCCCCCACTTGTTCCTTGAACGGGAATTGCTGTGGCCTGTGTGATAAATATGTATTTAAAACATGACCTACAACTTGTTAATTATTTACTAAGCATTTTGTGTTTTACCTGTTTAGCTGAAGCTGTAGTAATGAAACCCATGACTCAGAGTCTAGCCTTTTCCCTAAGTATCTACCTATCACACATGCCTTTGCATTGCATTGATCAATTTGAGAACAAAGCAGCCGGGGGTTTCATCTAATTTCCAGTCCTAAAGTGAAGGGTGTATAAACATGGCAGGGTCAGCAGAACATACCTGGGATGACAGCAGCTTAGGAGCTGAGGATACAGTTCAGTTGGTAGAGTATTTACCTAGCATACATAAAACCCTGGGTTCAGTCCTCAGTAAAACTAAGAGCATCCATCAGTTGCTGGATGAAGGTTCTATGCTGACAATTAGGGTGGTCATCAATTTTATCACAGGGAAAGGCCAGCTTGGGCACTTTCTCCTCTCCATTATTGCCATTATAGAACCTTTAGCCAGTGACTGATGGAAACAGATGCTAAGATCCACAGCTAAGCACTGGGCTGGTCACCCAGTCCAGTTGAAGTAAGAGGAGGGATTATATGATCAAAGGGATCAAAATCATGATGAGGAAACCCAAAAACACTACTGACCTGAACTACTGGGAGATCATTGACTCTGGATTGACAGCCAGAGAACCTGCTTGGGGCTGAACTAGGCTCTCTGCATGTGGTTCATAGTTGTGTGGCTTATTCTAGGGGCAGTGCATGACCTGGCATTTTGGAGCTCATTCCCTATAGAGGGACACCTTGCTCAGCCTTGATACTGGGGAGAGAGGCTTGGTCCTGCCCAGCTTGATAGTCAGACTTTGTTGACTCCTGTGGGAGGTTTTATCCTTTCTGAGGAGTGTATGGGGAGTGGGGGGAAGGTGTATGTGGGGGAGGGTAAGCAGGCGGAGAGAGAGGGGGAACTATGGTTGGTATGTAGAATGGAAGGGAAATTTTTAAATATAAATAATAAATAAATTAATTAATAAATAAACAAAACAAGTGCTTACCTGTAATTCCTTGCTCAGGAAGTAGGGACAGGAGTTATCAGGAATTTAATATCAGCCATAGCATCATAGCAACTCTGAGGCAAGCTTGGGCTGCATGAGATGCTCTTAAAAATCAATAAGGGAATGAATGAATAAATAAATGGACTATTTAGGAAGAAAATCATCTGAACAGGATACTGCTGTCTAGCAAGCATGGACGCATCTACACGGCCACTTTCTCTGTGTGAGGTCGACGTGATGAATTTCTAGAGCATTTTCATTGTTTGTTAGTAGGAGGAAAAGCAATGTTCCAATGTTAGTGTCTTTTTGTGTTTTTACCTTCTTTACTGGCTGGTGTGTGGCTCTCTTGGGACAGACTAGGAAGCAGTTTGAAGTCAGCAGGAGCTCTTCCCTCTAATCCTTCCTGCCACTTCCTGCACTGTCTCTAAACTCAGTCTTAAATAAATGCAAATTACCTGCCCTGAAGAATGGAACGTGATGATGTCTATGAAGCATCTAGAAGCATGCAGGTGCTCAGGTAGAGCTAGCTGCTCATCGCCTTCCACACTAGCCAGCCTTAGCTGTGTATCTGGTTAGTCTGAGTGCACCTTGCAAGACATACCACACAAGACACTCACCCCTCCCTCAAACACTGAAAATCTATTCACTTATATTCTGGTAAACATACAGGAAAGAAAATAAAAATCTACCCAAGGACTGATCAGCCACGTTACTTGGATAACAGGATTAGTTGGCCCAGGTTTTGGGCTTCTCATCTTTAAAGGTAAGAATTGAACCAAGTAGCAGTTTGTAGCCATGAGAGGGGATCCTGGGAAAGAAGAGAGAGAGAAGAAAACCATGCCAGGGTGAAAACTTCAGGCTTTGTGCTAGAAACTCTCAAAGACAGAATACATTTGTTTTCTGAGGATGGTCAGGAACAAAAAAGCAATCAACCCAGGACGATATCAATGGCTTCGTGAGAAAAACAGCTGCCTCTCAAGAGTCGAAACAAGAGTTTGAATCCTCAACCCCACAGTCACTTGTAACCCCAGTGCTTAGAAGGCTGAGCATGGGATCCCCGGGCCAAGCTAGCTACCAAACAAGCTGCCAGCTCTGGCTTTAACTCAAGGCTGACCCTGTCCTAATGAGTCCAGAACAGTATGGGAAGCACCCTGTGTTAACCTCTGGCTTCCACACACACATATATGCTCCTATATATACACAAACACACATGCGCATACATCACAGGTACACAAGCCAAAAAAAAAAAGTGTATCCATATGAAGCTAGTCTTTCTTTTTTTTACATGAAATTTTACAGTTCAAGATGGAAAGAAAAATCTAAATTCACTTTTCCATAGGGAGCAAGGCACAAGGCTTATGGAAACCCAGTTGGGGATCCAGTACAGCATCCGTGCCAAGAGTAGGTAAAATGTTTAAGGGGACAGTTTTTGAAGGGGAGGGCACTCTGCCAGGTAGTGACAAACCCTTTGATACAGAGCAGCCCTCACAGGTGTTAATCACAATGATTGTCTCAGTCTCCATGGGGGACTCTTCCTGCCAGGAGTATAGCCACCATGGCTGCAAATGTCCAAATACTATCATTCCCTTGTTAAATACACAGACAAAATCATGTCAAAATACCCTCCATGGCAAATTGACCCTTCAGCCATAATACACCTCTTCAGGTGAAGTTTAACTTAGAAAAATAATGAGCCTCAGAAGCTCAGACCTTGACGGTAGTAAGGAAGCAAAATGGAAGAGTGTCTCTGCAAACAAAGGAATCATCATCATACGGATTAACGAGCAGCTGCAGCAGGGAAATCAGATAAGCAAGGGACTGATAAGCAAGAGGGCTGCTTAATTGCACATTTGTTCCTTAACATCAGCACTGACAACTTGGAAATACTTTGCAGTGATCCCCACAGTGTGTTGAATCCTTGGTTTGGTTTCTGGTGACTGTGATGAGTGGCCCAGGAGGCAGGCTAAAGAGGGTGGCCAGTTTCAAATCCCTCTTAGTTCTGGCTGTGACACAGTGTGAAAAGTAAATATGTACGTATGTGTGTATTTATATATCTATATCTATCTGATATATACATATATATATATGCATAAACACTCACACATATCCTCTGTAATTAGGATTAAAAAGCCTTTGTGTCGAGGTGCCTTTGCTTCATTCTCTGAGGATGGCAAGGGGAGGAAGCAGCATGGTGTGGTACTTTGAATAGATGTGACTTCCATAAATTCACGTGTTTAAATGCTTGGCACTATTAGGAGGTGTGGCCTTGTTGGAGGAAGTGTGTCATTGTGGATGCAGTCTTTGAGGTCTCGTATGCTCATGTCAGTCTAGTGTGGCAGTCTCCTTTTGCTGCCTTGGACCAAGATGTAGAACTCCCAGCTCCTTCTCCAGCACCATGTCTGTCTGTACACCACCATGTCCTGTCATGATGATAATGGACTAACCCTCTGAACTGTAAGCAAGCCGCCACAATGAAATGTTTTCCTCCATAAGAGTTGCCATGGTCATGGTGTCTCTTCACAGCAATAGAAATGGTAAGCCAGGAAGCGGGATAATAAGTAGGGAGGAGAGAAGTTCAGGAAGGAGGAAGAGGAGGAGGAAGCTGAGTAGAGTGGGAGAATGCTCCTGGAGACTCCTGGCATTAATTTCCACACATTTTATTCTAGAAGCAGGTTTTACTTCCAGTGTCCCATTATAAAACAAACATCGGTATTGGCTCAATGTGTGGATTTTTATCCATTGTGTGACTGACTGGGCACAAGATAATGTCACTCAAAGAGAATTAGAAATAGAGCAAAGGGCACTGACTATGAGGTTCAGACTCCATCTTTCTCCTACTTTAACAACAACTTGCTTTTTAAATCATAATCACAGAGAGGAAAACATGAAGTAGAAAATACGAAGTGCAAGGTACAGCTCCAGGGGCTTGTCTGAGCAGCTACCAGCCCTCAGGGCAAGCCCTGTGTCCTAGACAGGCCACAGCCAGCCCCAGGTGGAAGTTCCTCAGCAGATTGTGGAGAACAGCCTGTTGGTTTTCTTTCCCCTACATTTGGAATGGACAAAGACTCCTGAGTTGCTTGTCCAGATGGAAGGAAACAGATCCAGAGCCGCTGTCTCCTGAAATAGGCAGAGCTTTCATGGACCAAAGAGGCAGCTAGTTGTGGTAACTGAAGTATCAGCATTCTCTCTACTCCATGTTTTTCAAAGTTTTATAAGGTAGTAAGAAGGCTTAAACTCACGAAGCAAAGAAATATGTCACATAAGTGATTCAAATGGAGGCTTAGAAGATGCCAGGTGCTGGGAAGAGAAAATTAGTTTTAAATATCTGGATACTTTTTTAAAAAAGAAGTTTATCTATTTTTACTTTATCTATGTGAGTGCTTGCCTCTGTGTGTGTGTGTGTGTGTGTGTGTGCAGTACCTAAGTAGGTCAGAAGAGGGCATCAGATTCCCCTAGACTAAAGTTATAGATAGTTGAGTGAGCCATGTGGGAGCATGTTCTGCAGAACCTACAACCTTTGAAAGAGCAGCCAGGGCTCTACACCAATGAGCCATCTCTCTAGACCCTATCTAGATACTTTAATTTTACTTTTTGGTGTTTTTTGAGACAGGGTATCTCTATGTAGCCCTGGCTGTCCTGGAGCTCACTATGTAGACCAAGCTAGCTTTGAACTTACAGAGATCCTCCTGCCTCTGCTTCCCAAGTGTTGGGATTAAAGGCATGTATCATCATGCCTGGCTTTGGATATTTATTAATTGAAAAGCTAAGCTGGGAGAGTATAAAACTTAATTTAAGGTTTTTAATTTCAAGTATAATTCCAGATGATTTTTCCCCACATTACTTTCCACTGGCTATTATTCACAGCATCTTTGATAGAGAAGATATAGTCAAGCAAGGAATGATGGGTAGGGACTTTGATTATTTATTATTTTTTGGATTTTTGAAAATCTGGACAACTTTGAGCTTATAAACACTAGAATTTACTTCAAACTGAATATATCACGTTTTTCAGAGGGGGAGAAACACCTCATACTGTTATGTGGACAATTCTCTAATTTATGATACCATTATAATAAATACTTGAAAATGGTTTATAAATAGGCAAGGTGATTCTAGAGTCACATAACAAAATAAATTGAGAGTTGTCCTACCAAGTATTAAGATGTGTTAATTATAAAACTATCATTGCTAAAACAGAACCATGGACTCAGAAGACTTACATTTATCCTTTACAAAGAGCCCTTTACTCACACACAGCCAGTGCACAGGGTCTGTGTTTACATACATCAGTAAAGAGAGCTAGGGAAATCAGTGGTATCTAGATAAACAGATTGACGCCTCCTTCTGTAGCCCAGTATGGAGTCCAGATGAATTAATTTAAATGAAAGAAATACTGGAAATACAAACATGTGCACATCCTCAGAGATGCCACAGAAAAGGACTTTCTAACTGCTCTTTAGGATAGACTGGCTCTAGAGATCAGACAGAAATATTCAATTAAAATTCTTTTCCTCGTAGAAAATATATCTTAAGTAGAACTAAAGACCCCAGGACAAGCTGGGGTTAGGGATCCACTTGTGCAGTGTTCCTATTGCTGCAATGGAGTACCCTGTGGTGATACAGAGCTAGACCATGAAGGTCAGGGAGTAGTGACCCATGCCTTTAATCTCATCACTCAGGAGACAGAGATCCATGTGGATCTCAGTGATTTCAAGGCCTAACAGCCAGGAAGTGGTGGCACACGTTTTTAGTCCCAGCATTTGGGAAGCAGAGGCAGGAGGATCTCTGTGAGTTCAAGGGCAGCCTGGTCTACAAAGCAAGTTTCAGTACAGCCAGGACTGAAAAACCCTGTCTCAAAAAACAGAACAAACAATCAACAGCAACATAAAAGGCCAGAGAGATGGTTGTGTCCTCTGATATTTCATATTATATTAAATATACAATATATGACCACAGTACCTGACTTAGTATGGCTCAGAGTTCCAGAGGACACAGTCCATCACCTTAGGAAGTCATGGCAACGGGGAGCTTAAGGCAGCTGGTGTCATTGTATCCTTAATGAGGAAGTAGAGACTGGGACTGGTGCTCCACTTCCTCAAGACCATGCAATGATGCTTTCTGCAGCTAGGGTAGATCTTACTACCTCAACTAGCCTAATATAAACAATTCTTCACAGATATACCCAAGGGGCTTGTCTCCTAGGTTGTTCAGTATTGTTCTGGACAATACTGATTATCATACATGATTATTGTAAGGTTCGAAGAAAAAGAATTAGAGGAAGAAAGAATAAGGGTGGCAAAGAAGTAGAGAAATAAGGGAAACCATCAGCCTATGCAAGAGGCTCTGTCTTCCTCCCCAAGATGCTGTCTATTATACGGATGCTCCAGGGAGAGGAGAGACTGTGAGGGTGCATGGAGATGGTGGGTGCTAGGAAACTTTCAGGCATGTTCCTGAATTTCTGGTGATAGGTAGTTCCACAGCATGTATCCAGCCTTAAAGGTCTTCCTTCCCACAGTATACTGCCTGTCACCCCTATAGCACAAAGGGAAGCGTGCCAATGCTTATCAACCAGTAGCTGGTTACAGTCAGGATCCTATCATCCTCTACCCACCACAGCAGTTAGAAAGTATCTCAAAGACACACTACCAAGAGATATGTGAGTGTGTGTTAGGATATGATGGGCTGAATGGTGCACACATGGCTGTTTGTATATCCACTGAAATGTGGGAGGAAATGGGAGGAAATTGACCTCAATGGTTACCAGTTTGGAGAGCAAAGTAGGAAAGATAAATGGGGAACATTGGGGGAAAAACTGGAATTAAAGGTGTGCACCACCATGCCTGCCTTAAACAATTTTTAAAAATAGAGTTTTAGTGAGAGAAAATTATTTCCAAGAAGTTTCCAGGCTTTTTCTTATCAATATTTGAAAATAATTTATTTAAAGTTCCTAGAACTTCCCTTTTTTGTCAATAATACTCACTAAAATTGTGTTTCCCCATTACCTTGCTTCTGTGTTGGTGCTGGGGAGACAGTGTATCCACTGTGGAATTTCTTGAGGATGCTGGTGTATTTGACATGTCTAGAAAGAACTCCAGTGCCTTTCAGGAACACTATCCAGAGAAAATGCAGCGGAAAGAGTTTTTGTGCCACAAGTCAGGGACAGATGAAGACTTGGGGGAAGGATGCATCCTCCAGGTACCCAGCAGGCATCTCCAGCTGCTTTTGTGCTTCCTCATGCTATGGGGTGCAGTTGCATCCTCCAGGTACCCAACAGGCATCTCCACCTGCTTCAGTGCTTCCTCATGCTATGGGTGTGCAGTCCAGGCCTGAGGTGTGCTGCTCTGGAGAGCCAGGCCTGATCGTGTAGATGCTGACTGTTCTAACTTCTCAGGACATTTTCCTACAGCATCCTGAAACCCAGCTTTCGTGCAGTTGCTTCTGCTCCAAAGCACTGTTTGATAGTCATTATCCCCAGTTACCAGCCAAAGAGCAGCTTCAAGCCATTATAAGGAAGACAAGACACTCATGCTCCCTGCTGTGTGTTTAAGGGAAAGAATGCTTTTGAGGGACATGTGCAAAGGGAAGCTTGTCCAGCAGGTGTAGTGTATAAGATTATCCCAGGGCAACTGTTAGTTTTACGGGCCATGTGAGTAGCTACATGAAGCAGTGCCCAGATGCTAACTTGTAATTGTTATTTTACAATGTGGTAGGAGTCAGGACCCCGTTACAGTGAAACAGTAACCACCACCAGGAGATTCCTTGAAAGTACTGTTTTTTTGGGATTCAGCCCACTGTCAGTACAAAGACGGGGACTCTGGGCCTTTCCCACCATCCCAGGCCCTGTGGATTGCCATGCCAGCTTCACCTTGTTCTCTATGAAGAGAAGACACAGCAGTATGCAGAGCGAAGTTAAATGAATGTGTCTTCAGGACGCTTCCTCTTCTTTGTCCTACTGTGAGCATACTCAGGATGGGGCTTCACGGGCCGGGGAGAAGGTACCTGTGTCTTTCTGCTTCTGAGGCTCAGCATCTCGGATGAGAATCCTTAGAGACAGAGCTATCCCTTTGCTTCTGCCTCTCCAGCCCCAGAGTTGATATAGTAACTAAAATGACATCATTATCTTCAGTGACAATTTCTTGTTACCATTGCCCTCTCTTAACTGGAACACAAGCACAAATACACACACACACACATGAATATATATATATATGTATATATATACAAACATATTCATAGATACACATGTACACACATCTAAAAACATGTTTATTCTCACATATACATCCATTCATATATACATAAATGCACACGTATTTATATATACAAGAATATCCACACATATGAACATACACATATACACATACACAGAGACATGTGTATATACATATACATAAACATCTACACACAAATGTTCATCTACAGATACACAAATGAACATATGTACACAGGAGATACATATATACACATTTTTTATTAAAATTATTTATATGAGTGGTAGGCCTGTGTGCCACATGCATGATGTGCCTGCGGGGTCCAGAAGATGGCAGGCATCAGCTGTCCTGGAACTGGTATTACGTATGGTTATGAGTGGCCATGTAGGTGCTGAAACCAAATATAGGTCCTCTGGTAGAGTGCCCAGTGTTCTTAACCACTTATCATTTCCCTAACTCACCAGCCCTTGCATTATTATTATTTTTTTTTGAGACACAGTCTCATTATGTAGATCAGGCTAGCCTTAAACTCACAGAGATCTGCCAGCCTCTGCCTCCCAAGTGCTGGAAACAAAGGTGTGCATTGTAGTGTCTGCCTGCCATGTATTCTTTGTATGGATTTATTTTTTCCTAACTTTGTAGTAAAGAATATGAAATTTCAAACTATTAGACAATTTCTCTAATTTAATTTTGCTAAATTACTGGTGAGGTAGCTCAGAACATTAAGGGGCTTGCTGTGCAAGCCTGGTGACCCCAGTTTAATTCCCAGCATCCACATGGTAGAAGGAGAGAATCAACTTCTGCAAGTTGCCTCTGACCTCCACTGTGGTACACACACACACAGACATCATCATCATTACCATCATCGCCATCATAAACAATGTCTTAAAAGAAATGATTCATCAACCTATCTAAATCACAAAGCTACTAAGGATGAACCCAGGATGTTTACACTGCAATCCAGACTATATGCTTCATACCTAGAGATACAGCTTTCTATTACAGTTCTACATGACTCCATCCAGGTATCTAAACATTTAGACTCCATCTGAATCCTGGCACTGATGCTCTGACAATGAGGATAATCCACACAAAGCAGATTTGACTGAATTTCAAAAGAAAAAGATTATCTGTAATGGTGTCAGGTCCACAGGGGCTTATATCTGGTTTCTATGGTGAAATGGATGGGTACAGGAATCTGTGTGAGATCTGCTGGGTCTATAGTACTGCAGATTCTTGTGTTGATTGTCCAAGGGGCAGCTACTGCTTGCTTATAACTCCATTCCTTACACAGAACTGAAAAGCTGTGGCTTCAACCTATAGGCAGCATTTCCTATAGGAAATTGGACATTTCCCTGCTGGGTCACTTCTGGGGAGTATCCCTCAGAGACCTTTCCAGACGAACAACTGTCCTTTACCATTAACAAAGATATAAGCATGCAGCTTTTCCCGGTCACAGAATTCACAAGACACATCTCCCCTTAATTTCCAACAAAGCAACATTTCATATTAGCATGGTCACAATTTCCTTTCTGTTGCTGTGAGAAGGCAGACAGACAAAGGCATCAGAAAAAAAGGACTGGCTGACTTTGGTTATGATTCCAGAGATATACTAGCAGCAGGCAGGAGAGGCTTGGTGGCTGAAGCAAGAAGCTGATTGATCACATTTGATCTGCTCAGGACAGGCTACAAGCCCTTGAAGTCCACCCCATGACCCACATCCTCCAGCAAAGTCTCCTCCATATAAACACTCCACAATCTCTCCAAACAGTGCCACAGGCTGAGGACCATGTTTTCAAACATAGGAGCTTGTGAAAGACAAAAAAAGTATGAGATCATCAATGCACATTCACATGTTCCTAATATATGCATGGAGCATTTGGATCACCAGGTGAGCACTGGGCAAAGATCAAGGACTAGGTAGCTGGACATGTGGCCCACAGAGCTTAGAAGTCTGTCTCTCTTCCATTTAGTTTGGATACTCATTGGTATGGCACCAATGAAGCTTCATAGACAGCTGGGAACTTTTGGCTTCAGACTGTACTTGTTACAACTACACAGTAGCATTGTTAGGACATGGTTAATCTTTTATTGGTGGTTGTTTTACTTTTGTGGTTTTAGGGATTGGATCCATGGCTTTCTATATGCTGCTGGGCTATGTCCCAGCTCTGGGGACCTGGTTAGCCTTTACATAACTTGAAATGTGTACTAAGTGCCTTCTCTACAGAGCTCTTTTACTTCTTGGAGTTTTTGGTCAATTTTAAATATAAACTTTTATTATTGAAACAAAAGCCTATTTTGTAGCATCTAAATAAAATGCAGATCTAGGCCTTCTGGGAGCAGTGCATTTCCTGTGCCTTAATCTCAATTCTGAGTTAGTTACAGGTCTTAACATGGGATAGATGTCCAGAAAGCAGGTCTGGGTTTGGTTAGAATCCAAACAGAAAGTCAACTGAGTTTTTCCAGCTTTCTTGATTCTTGGAACAGCATACTCCAGGCAAGAGTGTTATTTCCTTCCTATAGAGATGAATAAACTGAGGCTCAGGAACTGTGGGCTAGCCCAAGTAAACTGGGAATGCAGTGAGTTATAGCTGCAGGTGCCAAGCCCTTGCCCTGATCACCCTGCTAAAGACATGTAGGAAATAGCTTTTTGTTGTTCAAACCTGATACACTAAAATATGAGCGGGAGATACAGACGGCTGTGGGCTACCATTTCAGTGAGTGCTGGGAACTGAACTCAGGTTCTTTGTAAAAGCACCAAGTGGTCTTAACTACAGAGCTGTCTCTTCAGCCCTTCCGTTTCTCCTGTTTATATAGCCAGGACCCTAGCCCATGAAACGATGCCACTCACGTCTATGGCTCTTACTGTTCCAATTAATCTAGCCTAGAAACCCCCTCATAGATATGCCAAGAGATTTGTCTCACAAGTGGACATACAGGATGGATCACTGAACAATTTCCAAGGCTGGCTTGCAGACTTTGCCTGAAATACTGTCAGGATAACTCACAGCATTGCTATTTATTTGTTGTGCTAGGCATCTTAGTTTCTTTATTTGTGATAAAAATGCTCTGGCCAAAGCAACTTAAGGGAGAAAAGTTTTATTTTAGTTCACAGTTCAAGGGTACAGTCAAGGTGGTCACATGACATCTATCTGCACATCCTAAATCAGGAACAAGAGTGAGGGATGCAAACTAGCCTTCTGCTTGCTTTCTCCATTTTCTCCAGTTCAGGGTCTTTCCACATCAATTAGTCATGGCAGTCCATCATGGGTAAACACAGAGTCTAATAATCCCTCAGGGCTACTTGGAAGCCAGGCTTCTAGGTAATTCCAAATCTTGACAATTAATACTGTCACATAAGTCTTTGTTTCTTTGCAGTAGGAAATGGCTTGTGGTAACTCTGGAAAGATGCTTTCAATTTGTGTTTCAGAAACATTGTGGGCTTCCCTCTAGGATCAAAGATTGGCCTAGACTGTGTACCAGGCAGAAAGGAAGAAATAGGAGCCCAGTATCTAGAAGGACAAAGGCCAAGTTAATACATACTCAAAGAGAGGTTAATTTTAGGTGGTGGTTGAAAGTGTGCCAGCGGCTTGTGATCACATACACATTAGATGATTTTGCACTATTGTGGCTCCTTTTTTTAATCATTAGCACATGGATCATAAGCCTGCAAGGCATCCAGGCATTCCATAGTATTCTTAGGCAGAGAGGGAGTGAATGGAGAATGCCTTCTGAGAGATCTGGTGACAGAGCTGTTGATTGAAAGTGTTTATCTTGTGTTTTTGATTAAAACTCACTATACCCCGATTATGTATTTGAACACTAGGTCCCCTATTGGTGGCAGTGTTTGGGGGAGTGTAGGAGCTGTGGCCTTGTAGGAAGAAGTATGTCACTGGGGTGGTCTTTGAGGTTTCAGACCTTGGGCCACACTTAACTGTAAAGGATGCACACTCTTGTCTGCTGTGCCCGTGGCCATGCCTGTCCATTATGACAAAGATGGCTTCTAACCCTTGGCACCAATAACACAAAGAAACTCTTTCTTTTATCAGAGAATATAAAAGTAACTAAATATACAGTGATGTCGAAACAAAACAAAGCAAATGACTGACTGTGGACTCATTCTCTATGTTTTCCTATTTCTCTTAGTGACCATGTTCATTCCAATGAGAGAGGGAAAGTATGTCACTACCCTCATCTCTAAGGATGCCAGTACTGTAAACTCCCAGGAATTCTCTGGGTCAGATACAATTTGGTCACTAAAAGGAAGTTTTCTAAAATTTTAATAAGTTCATAATACATTATTGAAAGTCATCTAGTTAAAATTTAAGCATGTTAGCATGTGTGGTTGGGGGGAGATACTCTAAGGACTAAAACTGAAATTATGTCTACTTCTCAAGTTAGATTGAAGAGTTAACATTTCTTTTAAAAATAAGACCAAAACTCTACATATGACTTAGGAAGAAGGCAAAGCCAGTTGCATATGCCTTCTGTAATGTGAAATAGAATTTGATCCTTGTCATGCGAGGGGCACTGTCGCAGGAGATAGTCTACTTCTAGGAGTGTAGTAGCACAAATGAGACTCAGAGCCAGATATCGGGGGAAGGCTGAAATATCAGAGAGAGGAAGCACCACAGTCAGTTCTCACCAAACTGTCTTGCAACTTCCTCAGCCTCACTCCTGGTCTATTCTGCCTGTTGCTTCTGTCTCTGCCTGGTTTCCAGGAGCCCTTATATACTCTATCCCCTCCAGATTAGGATTAAAGGCATGTAGCCTTGAACTCACAGAAACAGAAGAAGTCTGGAGTCATGGAATAAAGGATGTTGATCCCACTTCTGGCTTTCCCTGTGCTGGGATTAAAGGTGTGTGTGATTGAATCAGCTGTTCATCCTTATATTAAAAGATCAGGATTTCCTGAGCTGTCTGCCTAGGATTTGACTGTGTGGTCTCTCTGATATCCCAGGATTTATTAAATATTTAACATATATCCACATAGGAGTCCATGAGCATCTACACTCACCTGTCTGCCTGCCCTTGAAGAACGCATTTCATCTGCCCAAGCTGCCTGGCCACTGAGCTTCTTCTGTTTAAGTGGTGCCACACTCTTTCTGACTGGCAGATGGGCAAAGGGAGATCTGGACCAGCCGGCCTCTCCCTGGGCTTGGAGCAGGATGGTGGGTGTCCACCACCCAGCACCCCCTAGCCACCGGGGGAAGTCACACGCTGAGTTAGAAGCCTTGTTGAAGCAAAAAATCACTTTATTGCATCAGTCTGGGGCTTATATAGAGTGGTGAGAATGGAGTGGGAGTCTTGGGATGGGGTAGATGGGGTGGGGATAAAGGGCCAATAGTATTTTACTATGTTAGCAGAGGCTAGGCAAAGGCAGTGCTGAGTCAACCATATGTGGGGCTTATGGACAGAGACAGGTCACCAAACTCTAGGAAGGCTTAGGAATTTACACTGAGCCTTAACCCCGGGGCCTCAGAAGGGCCCAACAAAGTGTCTGCAGATTTGATGTAGAATGGTTAAGTTTCTAGTGACCAGAATCTTCTGAGTACATACAATTTAGATAATTTAGTTTTACATACCATTAACATTGGAGAATAGATCAAATTACTCCTTTTTTTAAAAAAAAAAAATGTGTTGGGAGTTGGTCTTTCTTCTTGGTAAGGTGAATTCCATGGGAAAGGTATTTTATAGTTACATATGTATATATACATGTGTATTTACATGTATGCATACATACTAAATGTGGCATGCTATGATTGGTACCATTTGGGTAACAGCTTTCCCAGCAGAAAGGAAGACATACTACCCCCTCCAGGGAGGATCACAGAACGGATGAAGCCAGCAGCTGATGCTTAAAAGCTTCTTTTATGCTGGTGTTCAAGAATGCTAATTATTGAACAGAAAATCTGCCTTCTGTACCAGGGCCCTTCAGTGGCCCAATAAATCTGAGAATTTTAAATACACTTGTGATGCTGGCATCATAATATTTTCTTAGTGGCAAAGAACAGAACTAGTTTTATTCCTTATCCATTAATATATAGCCTTCTCTACTTCTTAGGTCCTGTATGAGAGAGCCCCTGAGGAGGCATACTCACAGTTCTTCATAACCAATTGCCAGGAACCATGTTCTGCCATGTTTCTTGCTTTGGGTTCTTAGGCATGCGTGAGTTCACCACAGCCAACATGCAGTGACACGGAGGTTCCTGAATTTTGTCAGTGAGCCCTGGACACCTGTGAGAATCTTGTAAAATCTGCATATACTAGATGATTCTGAAAACTGTATCTGTAACAGTTTCCATAGCTTTGGTCATCTCTAATATCTTGTGTACACATTGGGCCCTTTGTCAGAATACATAAGAGGTCAGAATGTTAGTGACCTAATGGAGGACTCTCGGGGGTTCCTAAAATTCATTCCAAAAAGAATTCTGGGACATCTTTCTTAAAGAGGTGCTGAGGACTTATTTCTAGGCAACTGTATTGGTTCTTTAAGATTTCTCTGCCTTCCCTGAGCAGACAAGCTCCTTGAGGACTCAGGGATGTGCAAGAATTCCCCAGGGGTTATAAGGAAGGAGCCGGGCCCTGGCTGGAGGGCCCAGTGCTGAAGGGGTTGCCTGAGTTGCAGGGTGCCCAGTTGTTTAGGGAGTCTACTGGTAGCTGAAGTGTTTCAAAGACTATGCTTTGTTTTCCTGCCTGTAGTAAATGAGGAACTGCTGGAGCCTCATTTCCATAGCATGAGAGATCATGAGACAGGCAGCATCTGTGCTACCACGGTTACTCTCAGCATCAACCTTTTCATCTTCTCTCTCTGGAGCTGCTCAGAAACTGTGCTGAAGCAAACCTACCCATGGGAGCTCTGGCCCCACCCATGGGTGCTTGTGTCCACTCTGAGCTTCAATATCTGGGCTTTCGTATGCATGCTCATTTTCTTTTCTTCTTTTTTTCCTTTCCTTCCTTCCTTCCTTCCTTCCTTCCTCCCTTCCTCCCTCCATCCATGGGTAGGTTTGCTTCAGCACAGAGTTTCTGAGCAGTTCCAGAGAGACAAGATGAAAAGGTTGATGCTGAGAGTAACCGTGTGTTAGATAATAGACCTCCTTTACAATGTCTTTGTGAAGAGGTCAAATGAACAGCCCTAAGCCCCATTCAGATTTCTACAAATAGAATGCATCTCATGAGCATTCTATGTAAATGGAAATGTTTGTCCTGATGCCTATAACTAAAGCCTAGGTTTCCTTTACAGTCTAAGTATGATGTCCATTTAAAATAGCCTTAATATTAAAAATGATCAAATTAATTAGGTAACGTGCCATTTATTTTTAAGAAAAGAATGAGAAAGAAATATACAAAAGTATCAACTGTTCTCTCAAGGTTGTAGGTTTTTTTCCTTTAACATTTATGTATCTTTCAACTTTTGTATAATTAACATACAGCCCATTCTCACCACAAAGAATATAAAATGTCTAAAGCAAGACTTGTAATAGTGTGAAAAAAAACTTTCTTTTGCATGTGATCTTTATTTTAAAACCACTAACTTTTTTAAGAAGCACTTTTAAAAGTAAAATTATGCAAGCAGCATATTAATATGCCCCAGAATCATGTGGGTTTTCAGAGTTCATGGTGTCATGAGCTGTCAGAAGTTGTAATTCTCTAAAACTTATTAGTTCTCTATATATATCCCTATTTTGAAGTATGGCAATCAAATATTGAGATAAGTTGCCAAGCACCTGAATTTTCCTACGTCACCTGGAGGAGTCCTAAGAGGTCCTGGTGAGGGGCACATGTCAGACTGGCACCACACTGCTGGGACCATCTGACTGGTTCTGAGAATGTGTGTGGCCCCCACCTTCCAGCACTGCCCACAGGTAACACTCAGGCAAACCCACGGTGATTACTAGTCATCTCTCAGCTCATGTCTGATACCCTGGGCACACAGAGCATCAATTAGGGCAAGAAAAGGATTTTCCTGTTTCCCAGAAAGTCTCCAGCATGCACCATTGTTCTCTGCAGGTGAGATGTTACCCTATTGTCCATTTGAATACCAAATATAAGTGCATAAGCTGTAGGTAGGCATGCAAACTCTACGCCCTGTCCCGGTCTTGACCCACACACATATTCCGGCATTGTTTTTTACTATGAATATAATTCTTATCACTGTTAACATCTTCACATTCCCTAGGCTCATGATATTATAGGTCATGGCTGTACCTTGTACTTGTCTGGGTGCCCTTTGTTCTGGCTATCAGGTGACTCTGAAAAACTCAGATTCCTGTGCTCTGTCAAGAACCTACAACACCTACCCACACGCACACACATACACACACACACACCACAATACATGTCACTGTTTCATATGTGTGGTGAACATCTGTGTAGCTTCACTCAGTGTGAACTTTCAGCAATTTCATCATGGGGATCATCAGCCCCTCAGTTACGTTTTATTTCTGAACTCACCACTCATTTCTGCACCAGGGCTGCCACAGTCCAAAATTTGGTATTTGTCTCTTTCTCTCCAACATGATATACTTTTATATCTCCAACAGAATACCTTTCCTTCAGGTACACTTTACACAGTGCACCTGAACAAAACTTGGTGATGCTTTGGAAAATCAAAACCATACCAAACAACACTGTGCCTGGTTCTGCAGTGTGGCCTTTCAAATGCTGGCATATGGCACTGATCTTGCTTCCCAAGGCTACGTGAGGAATTGCTACACAGACGTGCTTCATTATTGTTCATCTGCCTTTCACCTGAAGAATATCTGACTGTCTTCTTCCTTGTCTGACTTTCTATATTATAAAAGAACATCTGTGAATGTTGTTCCCGTGTCCTTGTGTCTGTCTGCAAGACCAGTATTTGATGAGACTCAGTCACCAGGGAGCACAGGTAGGACCCCTACAGACCACCCTATTTATCTTTATGCACGTTACTGATTTACTCTCTCAAATGTTTAAAACAGTTAAAAATGAGTTCAAATTCTTTCAAGCATTTTTTTTTCTCCCCAGACTTCCTCATGAAAACTGCTCAGTGATTCTTTCATTTTTGTTTAGTAGTAGATATGACTGAATTTTCTTGTTTACTTCTTTGTTTTTATTTATTTTGCTCACTTTACATCTTATTTTTGGCATTTTCCCTATAAACTTGAAAATCTTTTATATTCTGGATATTCATTCTTCTCTGCCCCTATTTATCCATGCATTGTCTACCCCCTTTTATTGAAAATAAATTTTTTTCTCACAAAATGTATCCTGAGTATGATTTTCCCTCCATTTATTTCTCATCTCTACACTTCCCCTACCATCCAGATCTGCTCCCTTTCTGTATCACATTGGATATCAAACAGGCTTCCAAAGGATACTAATAAAATATAACAAGCAAAATATAATAATATAAACTAAAATCCAATCTCATTGGAATTGGATAAGACAAACAGAAAAAAAATTTTAAAAAAGCCCAAGATAGGACACAAGAGTTAGAGATCCATTCATTCTTATACTGAGGAATCATATAAAAACACTTAACTGGAAGGCTTCATGTATTCACAGAGGACCTGCAGGCCCCACCCATGCTGCCTCAGTCTTCTATGAGCCTTGATCGTGTTGATTTCTGAGGATCTTGCTTTCTTGGTGTCCTCTGTCCCCATTGCTCTTCCACATTTCCACCTCTCTTCCACATAGGTTCCCCGAGCCCCGAGGGAAGGGACTGGACAGAGACATTCTATGTAGGGCTGAGGGTTTCATGTTCTCTCACTCTCTGCATCAAGTCTGGCTGTGGGTCTCTGTATTTGCTTTCATGTGCTGTGGGAAGAAGCTTCTCTGGTAATGGCTAAGCAAGGCAATGACCCATGAATGTAGAAAATGTTAGGAGAAGTCAGTTTATTGATATATATAGAGAGATAGATAGATAGATAGATAGATAGAGATCTAGATATAGATATCACAATAGTATTTGGTTTTTACATTAGTTCCCTGGGCTATCTAGTCTCAAGTTCTTGGTCACCAAAGCAGTGTTGGGCATAAAGTTCATCTCATTAAAAGGGCCTTGAGTTAAATTAGACAGACATTGGTTGGTTACTCCCACAAGCTTTGTACACCATTGCTCTTGCGTATCTTGTAGGCAGGACATCATTATAGATCAAAGGCTCTGTGTCTGGCTTGTTCATAAATTCCTATTGCTGCAGATGCCTTAATTTAATCCTTTTTTTGTGCATTTTAGCATAGTTCTTAAATTGCCAGTTTCTGCCTGGATCAACCATTATTTTTATGATTTTTTTTGGGTCAAGAACTATTTTTATGTATCTTTCTCTCAGATTTCTGATTGTTATTTTCTTTCATATGAAGAGCTTTTTTTTCTCACTTGTGCTGTGTATGTGACACAGATATAGAACTGGATTTAATTAATTAACACAATATGGAAACAAATTATCCAAGCACTTCTTGTCTTAAAATACTTTGCACATGTGTCCTATCAACATGTGTATGTGCATATGTGTATGTTGTGTATGTGCATATGTGTATGTTGTGTATGTGCATATGTGTATGTTGTGTATGTGCATATGTGTATGTTGGTATGCTCACCTGTGTGTGTGCTTGTTGAAGCTGGAGGCCAGTGCTGGTCAGTTTCCTCTTTCATTGCTCTCCACTGAATATTTTAAGACAAGGTCTTTCTCTGAGTCTGGAGCTTTCTATGCACAAGTAGGTCATCGATTTACCCACCACTAAGCCAAGGTAACAGTGCAGAGACCCCTTCAGTCAGGTCTGGAAGGAGGTGATGTTGTTCCCCAGAACTGAGAGTTTCCTGTCATAGCAGCAATGTAAAAAGTAGGCTTTTGAACTTTGAAAACTAATATAATTAAAAGAAAATAAAAAGATGGGAAATAAGAAAGACAAACACAATTCAGTGTGGGGTAACACTGTGGAGGGATGATAGACAAAAGGCAATAACTATTTCATATAAATAGCTGAAGTTCTCTGGAGGCCTTGAGCATTTGTTTGAAACGAACCCAGATCCTTGAGTGGTACAAACTCCAGGACTCTGAGTGTTGGCCTTAGATCATTCCATCAGGATTTGGAAAAATGGTTAAATTTCCTTGGACCTAAATCAAAACAGCAAGATACTCCTATTTTAATCCTGCTAAAACTGAAAGATGGGAACTAGAGATGTGGTTCAGTGGTGAAGAGTTCAGAACAGCAGAGTCTGGTTCCCACATCAGACTATTCACTACTGCTTGTAACTCCAGATCTCTCTGGAGCCCGATGATCTCTCTTCTGGCTTCTGCTGGCATCCACACTCATATGCACACACTCCCACACATATGTATTTCAATCACAGAATTAAAAACTTTAAAATTCAAAAAGAACCCTGGAAAACATGGTTTTTACAAACAAAACTGAGAGCTACAGAAGGTGCCAGGAAGCAGGTTTCCTGAAAATGGCAATATTATGTGTTAGAAAGTACTTTTAAATCAAAGCATTTTTTCCTCTTTGGCCAAGGAACCTTCCATGGCAAACCCATTTTAAAAAGTATCTCAGCTGAACAAAGAGGCCCTGTTGATTCTCAGCTTTCCACCTAAACCCTGGACTGAGTGTGTTTCAAACTTCAGGGTTTCCTCTTAAGTACTGAGAAGTTGTGTGTGTGACAGGTGTGAGCACAGCCTGGCCTCAGGACACACTCACCTTCACACAGTCTGGACCCAGGGCTGTGGAATGTGAGTGTCCCTAGGGAGTTCGTGTTCCCACTGAGGGTAAAGGTTAAATTTTGCTTTGAAATTTAAGAAACAAAATTAGTTTTCAGTGTATTTTAATTTCTTAACTATCTTTAAAAGCTTTACACAACAAAAAAATAAAAGCATTATATGAACACATTTTATTTGATTTATTAGTTTTTATCTTTTTGTAAGTGTGGAGTATGTATATATGTGTACATATATGCATGCACATGTGGTAAATAGTTTTAAATATGAAAAGCTTAAGCAAATCTTGATGAGTCCACATTAACACAAAAATTACTAAAGTTTAATGAATCTGCAGCATGAAAATCTGCTGCTGTGTAAATACTAGAACAGAGTCACTGTGGAGAAAAAATGTCAATGCCTGTGCCTCATGAACTTCAAACTTAGAGGTTATTGTCCTTTTTGAATTACTACTTTATAAAAATGGATGTTATCCACCACCCTAAAAAAAAACCCCACAGCTCTCATCTTAAAGAAAATATGAGATAGTTTATTCTGGATCAGTATGAGTAACTATAACCTAGGAACACAGACTTATACCATTTTAACTTTATATTTCCACATGAAAGCAGTTTCATAGTTTTATGGAACCAAGACAGTCTTAAATCAAAGTAAGTTTAAAATACATTGGTTGAGAACTTTGGGGAGGTAGTCATGGCAATATGTGGGGAGCTTTTCTATAGTCTCAAGATGCTGTGTGATGACAGTCTTAGTTTTGGGTGGCTGGGAGGGTGGTAATAGTCTATCAATAGATCTCAAAGGTTTTTTATCTATTAGTCACAGGATGTTAGGTCAGACACAGAGGTGAGCAAGATAGGGCAGTTCTGAGGGTTAATGCTAGCTCAAGATATGGTGGTTAGCCTCTGGGCCTGCAACATTCCAACCTCCTCACAGCGTGCAGACACAGCTTTTTTCTAGGAATTCTTGTTCATAGTGCTATTTTGAAATATGTAATAAATTAATTACTTTATATAGCATTTAAATAGTTTTTCTGCCATTTCCCCCCCTGAGATGTGGAAACTATTGTAGAAAACTTCTGTTTCATATAGATTATCTTAAAGCCTCAGTTTTACCCTAATGAGACACTGGGAAGATTCTAATATACTAGCTAAAGTCCTGGTTACCCTTCAGTTAAGTGTGCCTTGTTGTAAACATGTATGTGGACAGACATAGGTAACATAGCCTGCTCTGTATGTCTGTGATTATTTAAGGAACCTTATTTTGATAAAGAAGTAAGTTCATCTGATCCATTTTTAATGTATAAAATATGAAGAATGTGACTTACACTTATGGTGAAAATTGAATAAGCCAGGCCATCATTTCAATCCTGACTTTTCACTTAATTAGCTCAGTGATTGACACTAATTTAGTAAATGAGATGTTGCGATGCTAATTGTTCATTGTGTGGCATCTCAGGGGAAGGGGGGAAGCTAGCAGAGTGTGCAGCATTAGCAACTCCTGCTAGGTGCATAGGCACTGGAGGCGGGGAGCCTATAGACTCAGGAACTGAGGCTCCAACAGCCAGCCCAGCGCTAACTCAGGATGCTCCAGGAGCCTTTGCTCTGGGGCTGGCAGATTGAGAATACAGGCTGCTGTGACTGACAGGTCAGAGGCAAGCATGGGACAGACTTCTGGCAAGTGCAACTTCTAAAGAATTGATGTCCAAACAAAGCACGTGCCACAGTTATTCATACTGCATGGATGTTAATTTTTTTGATCTTTATAAACATTCCCTGGTTATGCAAGAGGGTAAAAGAGCAAGGAGCATGAGGACATATAAGAATGCTATACTTGGGCTTTGCTACTCCTCTGTAGCTCTAAAATTACTTCAAAATAAAAAGGTTTTAAACAATGACATCAAGGGACATTTATGCAATAACTTTACTGCAACAAAGCCTTCTCCCTGTGGTCTATTATAATTACTGGCACCTGATATGCATAGAATACATATATATTCAATGATGAGATGATGAACGCAAACTTAAAATAGATCAGCTAAGATAGGACGTGATGTGATAGATGCTATGGGTCACCTTTTCCTAGAGAGCCAGACCCCAGGCTCTGAAATAAATTACTACCAAAACTTTATTTTCCTTCAAAAAGGTTCAGGACCTCAGAAAAGGCAGTAACTAAATAGGAACTGTACATGTGGGACTCAGAGTCAAGTATCTCATTTTTATTCTTGGCTTTTGTGGGCAGGCTGGAGCCAAGACTCATGATACTATCACGTTTAGAAAACAAACCTATATTTCAGTAATGGGAATCCTTATTGGGTACCTGGGTGAGAGCAATGGGCAGGGATGGAGATGGATGAGAATGAAGAAAGGGATGCGGGGTCCTCACCTAAGAATGTCTGCTTTCTCTCTTTTTTTTTTTTTTTTTTTTTTTTTTTTTTTTTTTTTTTTTTTTTTTTTTTTTTTTTTTTTTTTTTTTTTTTTTTTTTTTTTTTTTTTTTTTTTTTTTTTTTTTTTTTTTTTTTTTTTTTTTTTTTTTTTTTTTTTTTTTTTTTTTTTTTTTTTTTTTTTTTTTTTTTTTTTTTTTTTTTTTTTTTTTTTTTT
>PVIH01001061.1:137500-169736 GCA_004025045.1 Sigmodon hispidus | reverse complement strand
CAGTTGGAGACAGAGAAAATGTTGAGTTTTTTTTTTTCTTGGAAACACCATTTTAATGGAGAAAGAGTGGTGCCTGCTTCTCCATGAGCTCCTGTAGTGCCCCCTACCCATGCTCAGTGTCCTGATGACTTATAATCTACATTCCCCAAGTGCCATAGCGCAGCCCCAGCAGCTCACCTAGAGCCCCTGAGTGAAACCAGCAGAGACAGACTCAGACGTGAAGCCCTCCACTTCGGAGGCAGAATACTAACTGTTCCCTCATGTCCTTCGGATCAGGAAAGCTTGGATGGAGCTTGAGATATAGCCCCAAGGCACACACTCACATTCAGATCCCAAAGTCCAAGTGCTGACTTAGGGTCGGTTAGTCAGTCAGTCAGTTGCTGTTCTAAAGTAACATTAGTGAGGCTTCTGTGCATACTGTGGCTGCATACCACAGCAGGATGACCACGTGGCAGACAGGACACCACATAGACACTCCTCTCTCCCTCTGGCTTATCTGTTTCCAGCCCCTAGGCTCTCTGCTTTTCCTCCTACGAACTTCCCACTATGGGTGGGTTCTTGCACTGGTCCAGGTGTGTCTAACCAGCAGCCCATAGGCTGAACACCATCCAGGATCACAATAAATGCAGCCTGACAATAAACAGTTAACTTGCTTAAAAGGTGAGGATTTTGTTGTTGTTGTTGATGATGATTTGACATAGTTCTGAGGATGAACTTTGTATATGACCAGAGAATCTAAAAGGTTGGATGCCTTGGCTGGGTGCTTCTACCTGGACATCTCTTCCCTAGACAGGCACAAACCTGTACTAGTCAACTTTAACATCCTGTGACAGAATATTTGAGATAATCAGCTTATGGGGAGCATTTATTTTGGCTCAAGGTAACCATTTCTTGACTCACTTGCTCTAGGTGGTGGTAAGGCAAAATGGCAAAGCAGAGCGGCTCACTCATGTAGCCAGGAAGCAGAGAGCTGGAGTGGGGGTATAGAAAGAAAGGGCCATAGGCATTAAAAGCACCCCCCAAGTTCTGGGCAGCCCACCTCTTAAAAGTCCATAATCTACAGCCTCATTGCTGCATTAACTTGCTCACGAGGTCAGCTCCTTCATGACCCAATCACTTCTCAGATGGACTGCCAGATGAGTACCAAACCTCCAGCACATGACTCTTCTAAGGACACCATTCTGAAACCATTGATTTTCTTTAGTTTTCATACATCTCTTCACTCTTCACAGAGGCTGCTCCAGGTCTGCCCCTTCCTGTGTCCTGTCTCTGGAACCTCAGCGCTTGCCTCACGGCCTTCTTCACTGATGTCTCTTGGTTTTGCCTTTTATGCTATCTCTTCTCTGTCACAATGAGTGGGGTAGGTCAGCAGCTCTGGGGTGTGGCAGTGTTCTGTGGCTTGACTCTATGGTATTGCCATCTCTTTGTGGATTTGTGCTAGATGGAGATGACATGGAAAATGTTCTAGGATCAAATGATGGGATATATATATGTAGTATTATCACTTGTTATAATAAGTCATATAGCATATCATTAATATAATATTTATTATAAATATAATTAATATATTATTGTGGGGAACTGGGAGTGAGACAAGATGTCAGAGAAGATATTACTTATGAACTGAGCTATAGCTAATTAGACTAGTTTTCTATAAAAACAACAGGCAAAATACTGGCTCTGCATTCACTAGGGCTCACTATTCCCCACATGACTTTGATGCACAGTGCTGAGTCTGAGACATGTATTTGTCCCATCACCTTTTAGCTGAGGCAGCTTTTAGTAACTTTTGTTCAGGAAAGATATGCAGGTGTGTAGTTCTGACCTGCATGGACATCTTTCATTTGCATTTAAAAGACAGGTTGGCTGTGTAGACTGTCCTTTCACAGCTCTGATATGAATAATTCTGTTAATTCCCACCATATCACAATACCTGGGAGTCTACAGTCAGTCAGATCTTGCCCGTTAAAATAACTAGGTCATTGTCTTTTCCTTGTAACCTGAAGTTGTGGTGGTTATTTGATAGCAAATATTACGTTCAAAGGCTTTCCATACTTTGCCATCTATTGTATTATGCTTCACCAAGGAGATGACTTAAAAATATTAAAGTAAAAAAAAATATGATGGGCTACAGAGATGGCTCAGTGGTTAAGAGCAC
The DNA here is from genome assembly GCA_004025045.1 of Sigmodon hispidus. Taxonomy (NCBI): domain Eukaryota; kingdom Metazoa; phylum Chordata; class Mammalia; order Rodentia; family Cricetidae; genus Sigmodon; species Sigmodon hispidus. The sequence continues at coordinate 167,578 of PVIH01001061.1, read as the reverse complement.
TTGTTCTTACAGAGGACCTGGGGTTTAATCCCCAGCCCCCACTTTGTGGAACTCTAGTTCCAAGATACAGGATGCTGTTTTCTGATCTCTGTGGGTGCCATATGTAAAACAACTATACACATAAAATTAAATAATAAATCTTTAGAAAATTTAACCAAAGTTTTGTGATCATGATTTCTACCTATGCAATGCTGAACCCAATCTTTGGAGCCATGGTCAGCACCTAAATTTTGTGAGTTTAGGACTATTGCCTCCCTGTGGTAAGAAAGAGTAGAACATATTTATCACGTCATTAGCTTGTCTCTTGGGGGAATAGTTTTAAAAATTGATTTCCAACTCTTTCTAAAAATGGTTGCTTTGAGTAATTAACATAAACATTTTGGTTTTTCATATATTTAAGTTGGAAGGTAAAATTGAGCAAAAAAAATCTCTGCGATGTTTGGGAGATTTCTTTATCTGAAAAAGTTAATATTCAATTTTACAGAAGAAGAAACCTCAGTTTCACAAGAACTATTTAACCCTTTAATTCCTTTTGTCCCCAGAGACAATTCTCTCTCATCTCGTGCCCACAGCTTCTACAATATAAACTAGTGAGTGAAACAGGATCTCAAAACAGCCTCTACCCTAAATCTGCCCTGTGGTTTAAATTTAGTGCGGGAGGTCTTCCCCAAGGCCAAGGGCACCGGCTTTCTTTCCTGCACCCATGCTATCCCATATTTTATTTATCTGACCCGCTTACATATGACTTAAAATACATAATTGACCAAAACGTTGCCATGCAGCATCCAATTTTTTTTTTTTGACAGCCCCACAGTCATGGTGCCAGTGTGTAGAGATATACTGTATATTTAATAAAATCAGCCTGGGATATCAGTGCCAGTGCCTCCTCAGGAGACACTTTTTGCATCATGATAACTGGCAGGTTGGAATCCAAGAGTTTTTCTGTTTAAACCATCTCATTTCTCAAAATAGGATTCTCTTTGGTAAGCATCTCCTGGGGGCTGTAAGGCCAGCCCTAGATGTGGGCCGGTTTGGGGAATCAGGGGCACATGTGAGGAATGGTCAGGTAGAGAGTCAGGGCTCATCCATTGAGCTTTGGAAGGTTCATCCAGGAGGGGAATCACCGAAGAGAACCTGCAGGATTTCCTGCCTGGCTTTCAGATGCCCTGCAGGGGGACACCTTTTACTTCAAGAAGGAGAACATCTTAAGAAACATTCCACTCTGCTGCTCCTGTCACTACACAGCTAGTGTGTACAGGGTGTAGGTGTGAGTGTTGGTGAGTGGGACACTTTCTTAGACTGTGAGACATTTATCCTAGTCTTCCACTATAATTGTCAAGGCTTGGTGGTCTTTGCAGCAAAGAGAAAAATGTTAACTCTATTCTCTTTTTTCTTCCCTTGTTCACCTCAACCCTGTAAGCTTACAAAACAGCTTTGAATGTTGGGCTCTTTTAGCTATTTCGGAAGAAAAGCAGCAAGCCTAAACAGACATGCTGGCTTTGCCTTGGCAACAGGGGTTATGCATGTCACATTTCATAGATGAACATACTAGGATTTTTCTTGCAGTGAACTGTGTGATCGGACAAGATGGTGCATGATTCATTCATGTTCTGAAGCTGCCTATGTTTTGCTGGACACCCCCCCTCCCACACACACACACACATCTTGAGGTCTTGCTGGGCCACAGTGGGGTCAGCCTTAGGGATTGACCACTGAGCCACGCACTCACTGAACCCCATTTGGGTTCAGCTTTTTTTTTTGTGCTCCCTTCTTGGACTCTGGATATTTCTCAGGGATAGGCAAAAGGTAGCACCTGGTATTGTCTTTTTTCTAAGCCCCTGGTCTTCTAGACCGTCACCAGTCTGTGGGGAATTTTTGTCCATATTATACGATAGGTATCATCTGAATTGTTTAATCTTCAAACTCTAGTGCAACTCCTGAGTGAGAATCAGGAAACAAGAGATGCCTTCCACCTCTCCTTACAAGGTTCTAAAGAGAAAACTCAGCTTCCTCAAAAAGTCTCTTCCACAACTGCTGCTGGCCAGGATGGCGGCTGCTGTGTGTATGCCATGGGGGGTGGGGCAGAGCAAAGAACTTGCCCCTGAGGAGGACAAACAATGGCTGTCATGCTCCTCCTTCCTAGGATAGAATCGTGGAATGTATATTCTTTAGTGTCGACATGCTTAGCCATTCATGCCTAGACACCCATGGCCAGCCACCACCCAATGTCCAGCCACCCTTTAGGTGACTACTGAGATTAGCTTTCCATCACATTGTGCTGTATCTCATAGACATTCTGAAGTTCCAGGTTGTTGTGTAGTTGTGTGGCTCCACCACAGAACACACTACCCACCTGGTCCCAGCTCTTCTGTCCATGTGTCTGTCATTTCCTCATTTCTACCCCCCAGGTCAATGCTTGAAGCTGTGCAGGTCACAGTCATGTCCTATATTATCCTGATCCCTTCAGTGGAGGAAGGGCTGGTCTGTGTGGAGGCTGTTCCTTACTATTGTGCCAACTCTGACCATAGCTCCCCCTCCTGCCCTTGTAGAAAATACAGCAAGGGTGACAGGCCAACCATCCACATCTGGTGGTCAGCAGGTGAGATTTCATTTTTGCTGGTGAGGCTTGAAATCCTGTCAGACCAATGATGACTTTTTTTTTTCCTTATGTGTAAGACTCACTCTGCTGTTAACTAAGACAAACCCCTGAAGATCTCCATATGTGTTACTCTGCTTTCTGTTAGTGTAAGGAACATTCTAGGTATCTGAGCTAGAAAAAGAAAAAGGTTTTTTTTTTTTTAGACTGTTTCCATCGGTGATCAGTTGGCCTCATTGCTTTGGGTCTATGGAAATGTCCTCATGGAAACTGAAGCTTATGCGAAGTCATTCATGGTGTGGCCAGGAAGCCAAAGAGAGGGGAAGGAGGAAGTGCTGTGCCCTAATGTGCTCTCCAGCACATGCTCCCTGAAGACCTGGATGCTCTTTCAGGCTCCATCTCACTGGCTGAGGATCAAGTCATTAACACACAGGACCCTTTGGTGTCCCTTACAATCCAAGGAACAACACCATGTGACTCTTGAGAGTTATACTTTTCCCCCCAGAAAATATATTTTACAAATGTTTCCTCAGTGTAATTTTCCCTAAAATTAGTGTTGTTTGAGTTTGGTAAAAATGTTTCTTGGTTTATTTATCCTCGGACTGTAGAGAGTAGAGAACTCCTGAAACCTCCCTACAATACCTCTTTGTTTTCTCCAGGAGTGGAGACTGGCAAGAGTGCTGTGGATGCACTGTTGGGCTGGATCTTCTGTGTCCCAGCAACTCCATCCCCCCAACACAGCCTGTCTGCCCTTCATTATACTGTAGCACTCCAGACTTCACAGCTGGTGATGCCGAGATGAGCACACTCCCTGAGCATTGTGTGCAAGCCTCTGAAGGACTGGGCTAGATTCCTGTGTGTGACGAATACCTTAAAGCCAGAACACTGAGACCAACTCCTCCACCTGGTTCTCTTGCATAGCTAGAGATGACAAGTTAAAATAGATCCTTGTGGCCAAAGATAGAGATCATGTACTAAGAGAATCAACTGAGTATGGAGGTTAAAGATGGCGGCAGCGTTGTGGAGGGTGGTGGTGGATAGAAAGGGTGAATTTTCTGACATGTTCATAAGGAATAAAGCTTTAGGAAGAGTGGGAGTCAAGAGGCAGTATGACCTTCTAGCTCCTGCCTTCTCTCCACTGCATACTCTTTTGAATCCCAAGAGTGTGCACTGTGGGAAAATGGCTTCTCCCAGCTGTCCCCATCATTTTTACTTCTACAGAGGCACCTGTTCCTGCCTCTGTAGGAAAGATGATGCTAAAAGCTGACCTTGACCATCTCTAGGTTTGCCGGTGTTTAATGCCTGACTCTACACTGCCATTTTCAGTTTGTTTGCCTTCTTCCTAATCACTGGCAGGGCGTATAAACTTCATGAGTTGCCACCATTTCCCAGTCCACAAAGAAACTCAAATAGACTTCCATTGATTACTTTTTGTCTTCTAGATTTATTTATTTATATTCATAATATTCAACCTATATCATATAATTATTGTTTGTTTATATAGTGTTATAGTTTCATTTATTTTTATTTTACATACCAACCACAGTTCCCCCTTCCTCCCTCCCTCCCCTCCTCCTGTTCCCTCCTCTTCTTCCTCATCTACTCTTCAGAGAGGGTAAGTCCTCTCATGGGGGGGCGTCAACAAAGCCTGGTATATGGAGTTGAGGCAGGGCCAAGCCCCTCCCCCTTGCATAAAGGCTGAGCAAAGTCTGCCATCATAAGGAGTGGGCCTCCCGTTGATTACTCTTAAATACACAACTTGGTAGGCATGGTGAAGGGTACCTCTGCTACATTTGCATATTCATATGCTGACTTCAGGAGCATCAAATGGGAATCTTTCAGATATGGGTGCAGGTCAGCGAATGGTGAACAGCCACTGATTTCTAGGTTCTTGTGTCCTGGAACAGAAAATTGTACATAGGCATGTGGATAGAAGCAGGAGCAGAGGGAGTTTAGGAAGAAAGGCCTTGGCTTGGGGAGGGCTCAGCAGTAAAATACTTAACAACCCCAGTTCTGTCCCACATACCCACATCAAAAGCTGGCTGTGGTGGTGAGCATCTGTAATTGCTTCGCTTCTGTGGGGAGAGTGACTGAAGCTCCCAGGCAGTTAATTGGAAGTGTGCCACACAGGGACAGATCCAAGAAGGACCCCGCCTCAAAAACAAGAGAGACTCAATTATGAAAAGTAGTTCTTTGACTTATATCACATACACACACACACACACACACACACACAAACACACACACACACACACCATGACACATGCCAGCAAGCTCCCCCATGCTATCTTAATTAATTTAAAAAATACCAAAACATTCCAAAAGAAGTAGGGTGGAGCTGGGAGGAAGAAAGCAGTTCAGTGGGAAATGTCTATCAAGGCTGTAGACTTTAATAACCCAGTATGGTGGGCTTTCTTGTGCTGTGTTTTGTCTATCACAGTCAGACTTTTTTCTGTCAATGGATTTTTCATATACTAACTTACAGCCTATGCATAAGGCTTTCATACCCCTCCTCTACCTCTGATTACTCTACAATTAGCAAAACAAGACTGCAAGCCTGACGTCAGCCAGCCCTTCCCTGAGACTTGTTTGGTACCTCTTGTCTTGTCCTAATGATGACCATGATGGTCACGTGATTTTGCCTTGCCTCTGAGGATAGTGATGGTCATGTGATTTCGCCTTGCCTATGTAGAGCTCAGCCAGTCTCCTCACTGTACTCTCTCACATAGGACAATATTCTTTTTCTTAGTGTGGTTCAAAGATTTCATCATCTGATGTTAGAATAAGTAACTTCTGTTGTTACCTGTGACTCCAAGTTTAGACGAACTCTCTGATCGTTTGTAATAGGTGTTTGGAGAGGAGGACTCAGATGAGCCAATGGTAGAGCCCTCTGAGAGCATAGGGAAAATTCGTACACAGAAGCCTACTAACACGAAGCCCTGGTATCCTAACTCAATAGATAACACAGCACACACTTCAAGTCCTATCATCCTAGAGTAGCTTCGATGGCTTATGCCATGCTCTGCTCTCTGAAATGCTTTCTCCATTTTCTTTCTATTTCTCACAGAGGCAGATTTTATTATTTTTAATAAAATCCACAAAGTTACTTGCAAGGGGGGAAATAAAGAACTAATGAACCTTTTTATTTTCCCTTGCTTGCTCCTGTGTCTTCAAAACTGGTTTAAAATAGCCAGGTAAGCAGTTGGCCACAACACATCACACATCAGATACAGAATGCATGTATTCCACATTCCTGTGCTGAATGCTGGTGCTGTTCAGCCCTCTGCTGTTCCCAGAGCACAGAAGTAAGAGTTGAAACAACCACAACTGGGCACTATTTTGAGCCAAGTGAGTCCTAGAATTCATACAGCATGAGGCGACAGACACAGGAGGAAACCTGCAGTTACTACTTCCCGCTGTGTGAACTGGCTGAACCCTTACCTGGGCATGGGCTTGTGAGACTTTAAGAGGCGCACACTGTCACCCCTTTGTAGAGAGTATGCTTCAGTGAACAAAGGAAGTGGGGTTCTGCATGCACTTAAAGAGAAAGGCTCTCCTACTCTGTTCACTCCCAGAAGGAGATGCTGCCACTCACTGGCATTATCAAGAGCAAACTTTTGGTCCTCTAGGCCCCAGTTCTGCAGCTTTGCTCTGCCTCCTTTCTGGCCCTCCAATGTCCCTGTGGCCCCTTGAAAGTAAGGAGCTGTAAAGCTTGGTTGCAGGATAACAGAAGTCAGAGACCCAGACCTCTCCCTGAAGCCCAGGAAGCTTTGTGTCACATTTCATTGTTTTGTTTTGTTTTAATGGGATGGAAATTTTATTATTCAAACAGAACAGCTCACGTGAAGTTTCTAAGTTCAAAGTACATCAAAGATTTATAAAAACATCTTTCAAAATACATAAAAGATTTACAAAATTTGGTTATTTTTGCCTTTTAAAAAAGTATAGTGTTTAGGGCTGGAGAGATGGCTCAGCGGTTAAGAGCACCATCTGCTCTTCCAGAGGACCCGGGTTCGATTCCCAGCACCCACGTGGCAGCTAACAACTGTCTGTAGTTCCAGTTCCAGGCAAACACCAAGGCAAATAAATAAATAAATAAAGTTTAAAAAAAAAAAAGTATAGTGTTTAGTGAGATGCTTCATTGTGCTTGGTGAAAAAATCATGTGCAAATGCATACACTGACATCTTTTAATTTTTTTAAATTTATTTATATTTCACATATGATCACTCTGCATACCTGCAAGCCAGAAGAAGGCATCAGATCCTATTATAGAGCGTTGTGAGCCACCATGGGGTTGCTTGGAATTGAACTTAAGAACTCTGGAAAAGCAGCCAGGGCTCTTAAGAGCTGAGCCATTTCTCCTGCTGTCTTTTTAGTTGTCTTCATTTTATTGGGATCTGAGACAGGCTAGAGGAGTGACACCAATTAGGAGCATTTGCTACCTTGGCAGGACCCAGGCTCAGTTCCCAGCATCTATATAGTAGCTCACAGCCACACAGACCTTAGTTTTAGGGGACCCACCACTCTGTTCTGGTCCCCACAGCCCCTGTACACATATGATACATACACACATTCAGGCAAAACACTTATACACATAAAATAAAAATAAATAAATGTTTCACAATCGCCAAAGGCAGAAACACCATAGTGTTTCAAACCCCGCCCAGCCCCATGGTTGAATCAACAAACAAATCATGGTCTATACAGAAAGTGAGCGATTACTCATCCATAAAAAAGGAAAATGCTGACTGGCCACAACAGGGTTGGATCTTAAAAAGAGTGTGAAGGAGAATAACCCAATCACGAAGAAGAAGAAGGAGAAGGAGAAGGAGGAAGGAGAAGAGAAGGAGAGGGAGAAGAAAAAGAAGAAGCAGAAGCAGAAGCAGAAGCAGAAGCAGAAGCAGAAGCAGAAGCAGAAGAAGAAGAAGAAGAAGAAGAGTGGTTAAAATATTTTGGTTCAGAGCTATGTCGTTGCATTCAGAGATCTCAAACAACATCCTCTTTCCCTTTCATCTTGAAGGTGTCTGCTTCCATCTCCTCCTTTGTCAAAGGGCAAGGGACGAGTTTGTCAACCCAAGCTTCTGTGGGCTGAATTCTATACCATCCCTTGTGAGTCTCTTCAAACCAGCTTCCCCCACAGGATATCCTTCCACCACATCTGTTTCATCCCCAGGTGTCAGGATGGACTTCCATTCTCAGTGAACAGATCAGAGGACTTCAGCCTCTGCTGGAGCCCAGACTTGAACCCAGATACTACATGAAGCTTGGGAGTTCACTTGGAGGCTTGGAGCCTGTTGGAGGTCCTTCATTTGGAACACATCTGTTCTTTTTTTTTTTTTTTTTTTTTTTTTTTGTGGCCAGCAGGGGAAAGCTGAAATATCAGAGAGACAGGGAAAAACCACAATCAATTCTCACCCAGCCAGCTCCTTAGTCTGATGGATGGTATTATCTCCATGAGTCTTCAGACTGACTGGGTTTACAGGCAAAAGGCTGATTATCTGCCTTCTCCCGCCTTCTATTTCCTTCCCACCCAGTTATTTTACTTCCTGGTTCAGAACACATCTGTTCTTGATTATTGTCAGAGACTTCCAAGGCCTTGGACTGTGAATTTGAACTCCCGTCATGGTGGAGGCAAGAGAGAGAGACATAATTATTTGGCGGACAGAATTAGGGCAGGGGGTGATCCAAAGCATCGCTTGTGTGCTTCGGCCTGGAGAAAACTGTACCAGAAGGTTAGGGTCAGGCCATACTCTTCACAGCAGTGCTCAGGAAGACCGTCCCTCTACTGTAGAATGAGTGACCCCTTACACACCCAGAGGCAAGGAGTACACACAGATTTTATGTGTGTGTGTGTGGTAAGTGTGTGTGCCCTTCAGTGTACACATGCACATGTCTCCATCTCTCTTACTCACCATGCAATCCTGGAACTAGCTGAATAGTCTTTTAGGGGGAAAATCTATCATCATCTCAAATATAGATGATATTTATTACACACACACACACACACACACACACACACACACACACAAAACTACCCTTGTCTGGATTCTGAGTACCTGGGCAGTGTATAGTGAATGGATGAATGCCTTTCATTTTACTATTAAAGATTTAAAAATCCTGGACTGGAAAGATGGCTCAGCGGTTTAGGAGCACTGGCTGATCTTCCAGAGGTCCTGAGCTCAATTCCCAGAAACCGCATGGTGGCTAGCAACCATCTGTAATGAGATCTAGGGCCCTCTTCTGTCCTGCAGGAATATATGCAGGAAGAACACTGTATATGTAATAAATAATTTTTTTCTTTTGGTATTTTAATTTTTTTCTTCTTTATTTATTTTGTATTTATCAAAAAACAGTAAAATGAATTTAAAATGCTGAAAAGTTAACAATAACTATAAAGAAGATAAAAATCATAAGCATGGCTTATCAAGGGTGATAATGCAAATAAGATTGCTACACATATATTTACTTTGTGTTCAGCTTTCCCTCTGAATTTTTTTTCCATCCTTGTATATCCTTATTCAAGGTCCCTTCCCCCTCCCACCACATCAGGTCATTTTTTCTTCTCCACAACTCCCCATCCCCTCCCTGGGCAGGGAGCAGATAGTCCTATGGTCCCACTGACCCAATAATGCTTGGATCAGTCTCCACTTCTGGCCAAATCCAGATTTGTCCCCCCCCTTCAAAAGTGAGTCAGGTGTTCCTATAGTTGGACTGGGGTCTGAAGGGTCAGTCCAGGGTGTTTCTGATCCCAAGCTGTTCAGTGGTTGTGGTTTGCAGCTTGGGCATGTTTGGCTTTTTTTCTTGTTTGTTTGTTTAGAGACCACTAGTGAGTGAGTACATTCCCTGCTTATCTCTCTGAGATTGTGATACCTCGCTCAGGAGGATATTCTCCAAATCCATCCATTCGCCTGCGAATTTTAGGATATCATTTTTTCTTACTGCTGAGTAGTATTCCATTGTGTAGATGTACCACAGTTTGTTAATCCATTCTTCAGTTGAGGGACATCTAGGTTGTTTCCAGGTTCTTGCTATTACAAATAATGCTGCTATGAGCATAGTTGAGCTAATACCTTTGGAGTGTGAATGTGCCTCTTTAGAGTATACACCTGCAGGAATACATGCAGGAAGAACACTGTATATGTAATAAATAAATATTTTTTTAAAAAAAGATTTAAAAATCCTAATTTTAATCTGCACAAAAACATGATGGCATGCTGCGGCTACATCTGTGCCCACCAACCTGTAAGCCTTGTGAGCTATTGCATGTGAGGACATAGCCCTGTGGGACTATCACCATTTGTCATCCCACTTGACCCCCAAAGGGTGCCTTGTTCCATTTATCCCTTCAGTTCGCCTACAGTCACAGTCCAACTGAGTGCCCATGGTGTGTGTCATTTGCACCAGACTCACTACACTACCCTATATACCAGCCACATGAGCCCGGGATCTTGCCAAAGGCACTTGATCCTGCTATTCATCCCAGAGCTCTGGGTTTATACAGAATCTGTTCATGTAAACCAAGGAGAAAAGTCTACCTCCATCCATTCCACTCACCAGACTGTGAGCAGGGGATGGGTTCATGCCCTAAATGATTGAGCTCCAGGACTCAGCCTCTGTGATCACACACTTTTGTTTGGTTTTGTTTGGTTTTGGTGTCCCTGGTCTGGGACTGGGTCAAAAGAAGCTGCCACACATATGTGGGATATCCACTGATACCTCTAGCCCTGGGGATTGAATTTGATTGGTGACAGGGAAACTCTTGTACCATTAATAGATCAATCAATGGATATTCTTTTTTTAAATTGAGTTCCTGTTTCTTTCTCTCTGATGATAGAGCAGCATAGTCCTAAGACACAATATATGCCATTATCCTGAGGAGACTCCTCCCTTCACCCAGATGGCAAGGTTGGGTCCTCAGTTTTATCTTCTGGCTTCCCTGAGCACCTTAAATCATGCTACATGATCAAGCAGTTACCAGCTTTGGTTCATTTTTACCCAAATTTTTCATTACTGTTTTTTAACATCTAACATACTCCTCTTACTTTAGAAGAAAACCTTGGCTTTGGTGTTTTGGATCCAGACATCTATAAGATGTTCTGGACTTTGAAAGAAGTTCACAGACCAGATACATAGGCTGGAGGCCTGGAGGTGCAAGAATGGTGAATGTGTGATTTGTGTTCTTCTTCACAGGGGAAAGACAGTAAATTCATGGCACCTCATTCTATGGATTCCAGACAGATCAGGGTAGCATGAAATAGGAAACCAGAACTCTTCAACACAGGCTAGTTTCAAGGCTGAGACATGTGTGTATTATGTTGGTTCAATGATGCAGTCATCAGTCCTGGACGTGAAATGATAGCACCCCAGTGATGGTCTGTGTAGTTACTGAAAACTCTACTTAAGACATCATGTCAACAACTGTCATGGGTACAGTGTACATTCAGCTTTCTGCAAGTACAGTCTCTATGATGGCCAGTTGACATGACAACTGTATTTAAAAAGCTCTTACTATATCTTTTAGTACTATGGAACATACTTTAATCCCAGATATTATCCATCATTGCTTTCCTCATGCCAATAAAATTCATTCTTTAACGAAGACATAGAGAGTATGTCTAACTAGTTACCATGTGACTCTTCAGTTTCCTCCTTTTATTTCATATAAAATAAAGTTCTAGAGGTCCATGACTGCCATCCTGAGCATACTACCCAGGGCCAGTCCTTCTACCCCAGTGGGGGATTAGATCAAACTTCCTTCAAATTGTTGAGTTATCTCCAGCCATTTATATCACATATGATATGCCTTTGCTGTTGCCTTCCACCTGTGCCTTTCCCCAATGACACAGAGCTGTGCAGGTTTGCTGCACCAGATTAACAATCCCTTTCAATTGATGTGGCCGCCCATGGCAAACCCTAGGGGCTTCTCTGTACTGTTTGAACTGGATATGGTGAGTACAGGTAGAGGACAAGATTTTGATGTTTTTTCAAATATTAAACATTTCTAAAGTTCATTGTGGGTCGGGGAGACTAGGCTGCTAAAGTACCTTGACTTTGAACCGTGTGTCTCACTGCAGTGCTGAATCATCTCATGGCTATGTTACACCCAGCAGCACTAAATCACTATAACGTATTTGAAATCTGCTGGTCTGATAAGGGCATGGCCCATGCCTGGGCTGTTGTTCATTGGTCAGCTCAGCACAGTATGACACAAGTTCCCGCCTTCCACCCCTCTCCCCTTCTTCTATCAACCCACCTGACTGAGATACAGCACCTACCCCTCTGCAGCCTGTATCCCAGAGGAGGCTCAGATAGTGCAATTGAATGCAGCTTTCCAGGAAAATGTCCCCAGTGAAGTACGTCTTGCAAAGCTCCTTCAATAGCTAACTTGCTGAGGTCATCTGAAGCACTCAAGCTGGATATTTTCCCTAAAGGGCCTTTCTGGTCTTCAAAATCTGAGCCAATGGTTTCAGGCTGGGTTGGTGTGTGTACTCCCATTCTATGTGTCTGAGTTCATCTTGAATCCCATGTGTAATGTATCAAAGAGGTCCTAAGTGGAATGCGCCCTCATCCACTATCCACACCCTGTAAGACAGAATATTCCAGAAAGATCCTACTCAGAATGTGTTAAGCCATACTTGACATTAATACCTTACCTTTTTCTTTCCAGCAGGCTGCCTCCCGTTCACATTTAAAGGTGGGAGCAAAGGCCCGGCGCTACTGGCCCTGCGAAACCGCACAGATACTCTGGGGCAGATGAGCAATGACTCTGCAGAAGGTGCTGTGGACTCCTGCAATGTAACAGGTATGAACAAATCCTTGATGATACCAACCTTCTTAGGACCACACTGTCATCCATTCCCTGGGTTCTCTGTCACAATGAGCTGGAACCTCATGAATAAAGTGCTCAGGAAATTACCTGCATCTTGGAGGGACATTGTGATGGTGTGATGGTAGAAAGGGATCAGGAGTAAACATGTGGTCTCACCCAGATTTCTGAGGCGCTTTGAATGACTTCTTACGTTCTGAAGTTGAAACAGGCACCTTCTTGACAAATGCAACCATCAAATTAGTAATTTAGCCCAACGATGGAGGTCATTCTTGATTACCAACAAAAAAAGAGTAGTGTGAAGATAATGTTTATTATTTACATCCAATGGCTTTCTTGCTAAACCAAGTATTGGCAAAAATGCTCTCAATTTAATCTTTTCATAAAAGCAGACTATCAGAACCTTAAAAATAAGTGCTCCAGATGCAGAATGGATATCTCTATTCTAAGGTAGAGAACATGGGACCTTCTTTTGTGTATGAGGGATGTAAACTCACATGTGCTCACTTCATAGAGGGCATTGATGATTGGACAAAGAGTCCCACTCAAGTCTAGCTGGCTGAACCGATAAGCTATTGAAGTGACTCAACAAAAGCATGAGTGATTCAAGGACAACTCCATCAGTGAAAAATCCCACTTCAGCACAGGTTTTCAACTCAAAAAGTGGCATCCTTGGAGCTTCTTGCCCAACTGGTAGGCGGCTCAGACAGAGGGTCTTCTCTTTCTTATTACTGCTGCTTTGAGGAAGTACATCATGAGTCACATGACTCCAGGCTCTCCCAGTGACTCCATGGAAATAACAGAAAAGAGAGAGAAGGATCATTCCTGGGTTGGCTCTAGGTTGGGCTTTTTCTGTCTTGGACCCTGTTGTTACAATGAGAAAACTTGGGAAGTTTCTGGTGTGGGAGTGGAAACAATAATGACTGTGTTCTAGGCATGTGGAGACTGAGGGGTCTTTTGGATGCTTGTTCAAATAATGCTGTGCAGACAGAGATATATGCTTTCCCCTTACTTTGGCTTCCTAGAGGCTCCCAGAAAAGCCAGTCTTTGAAGGGTTTATTGTTGTTACTGTTGAGGCAATTCCTCAGGTGGTCTTGTACTCACTAGGTAGCCAAGGGTGATCTGGAACTCCTGACCTTCCTGCTCCAGCAGGCTTTCTCAGACTGTTACCTCCCCAATCATGACACAGAGACTTAGTTATGAATGCTCGGCCTTATGCTTGCCTTACTAACTCTTATAACTTAATTTAACCTGTTCCTCTTCACCTATATTGCTGGGAATTTTTACCTTTCTTTCGTTCTGTATGTCCTATTTTCCCTGCTTCTTCTGGGTCTGTCTGTCGTTCTGTCTGTCTGTCTCCCTGTTTTTCTCTCTCATTCTTTTTTCTCATTCTCTCTCAAGTCTGAATTCCTCCTCCTTATTCTCTCTGCCTGCCAGCCCAACCTATCTCTCCTCTGACTACCTATTGGCTGTTCAGCTTTTTATTAGACCAATCAGGTGCCCTAGGCAGGTAAAGCAACACATTTTACATTGTTAAATAAATGAAGCATAAACAAATGTAACATATCTTTACATAGTTAAAGTAATATCACACAACATCCTACCTTTGTCTTCTGAGTGTTGGGATTACAGGTATACACCATCATACTGTTTTATACACTGCTGGAGATGGAACCTGGACTTCCTGTGTGATGAGTAAGCACTCTATTGACTGAGCCACATCTTAGTCTTTAAAGTTTTAATGGAAAAAAAAGTATTAATAACATGGTTAAGGACTGTTGACAAATTGGAAGTGGTAGGGAAAAGAGAAGGGTCATTGTCTTTGATTTTGGCTCATTTGGTTCTTTGGTCAGTGTTCTGATTCAACCCCTGTCCTTAGCTTTACAGAATTAGGAGCTAGGCTTTAGGAAGTTATAAATTCATCAGAACATGAATTGTGAATGACAGTATTTAGTCCTATTCTAGGGACTATTAGAATACTAACAGCATTTAGTCCTATTCCATTTCTAGGGATCTGGGCACTCCATCTGTACTGTTCGGGACACTGCCTTATGCTAAAACATCTAGGAAGCCAAAACAAATATTAGAAATTTCTTAGTGGACATAGAAAGGAGATGTCTTGAAGGCCCTTCTGTGACTACTACAGAGACATCACTGGAAGGGTCTGGTTGCCCAGTTGAGTACATTTTTTCTGGTGACTTGATTTTGCCTTTTAGAATTGTTGTTTTCCTCTTCACAGCTGAGAGAGCTTTAGCTGGGAACTTGGCTATTGGAAGCAGGTGTCTGAGCATATCTGTGAAGAACTGTCTAGAGTCAGGTCAACCTCTGGAATGTCAGTGAGGCATTATCGTGATTAAGTTAATTGCTGCACAAAGATCCCTCTTTGTGGGCAGGGCCACTCTCTGAGCAGGGAATCCTAAACTGTATATAATGGAGAAAGGGATCTGAGCACCAGCAAGCTTGCATGGATTCTTGACAGTCTCTTCTCTTCTCCTTTCCTAGGGACCAACAGTGGGGTATCATAGTTTAAATCTGGGATTAGATCAATATCTCTAATTTTCAACTAAGATCTACTTACTGTTGTAGAATATTATTTTAAGGTGTGTTGCATTTGTTTAGCTGGGAAGCATTTGTTTGATGATGCAAAGAATTGTTGCATTCTTTTATGTGGCAATCGTTTAACTCTGTAGAGCTGTTGTTGCTGTGCCTGCCTAGAATAGCTGATGGTCTAATGCAAAGCTTAACAGCCAATATCAAGGCAGGAGAAAGGACAGGTGGGGCTGGCAGCCAGCGAGAATAAATAGCAGAGAAATAGGAGAAATCTTGGAGGAAGAAAGAAGGAAGATCAAGGAGAAAAGCACGCACCAGTCACCCAGCCAGCCATGGAGTAAGAGTGAAAGCAAGATTTACAGAAGAAAAGGACAAAGCCCAGAGACAAAAGGTAGATGGGATAATTTAAGTTAAGAAAAGCTGGCTAGAATCAAGCCAAACTAAGGCCAGAAATTCATAAGAAATAATAAGCCTCCCTGTATATGATTTACTTGGGAGCTGGGTGGTGGATCCCCCAACCCCAAAGAGTAAAGGACAAAGAATAAAAACATCCAACAAGTTACCATCATTTATATTTGATGCACCAAAATTCTGGCATACAGATTACTTTAACAGTTTGTAAAATTTGCCCTTTTTGCTCAGCACATGGTTTTGAAGACACGCTCTGCTTTCAGGACCAAGGTAGACTGCAGGCTGTGGTGGTCAGTTTTAACTGTCAGCTGATATAATTGAGAATCATCTGGGGATACAGTAGGGAGATGTCTCATGGAGGAGAAATTGTCTAATGGGGTTGGTTTGAGGGCATGTTTGCAAGAACCAACCTTCTTTCCTCCCTCTCTCCCTCCCTCCCTCTCTCTCTTTCTCCCTCCCTTCCTTCTATCTTTTCTTGACCATTCTCACTATGTGGCCCTGGATGGTCTGGAAATCCCTGTGTTGACTATATTGGCCTCAAACTCACAGAGATCTTTCTGACTCTGACTTTGCCTCAGAGTACTGGGATTAAAGGCATGTGCCATTATGCCTGGCTCCGAGATTTTCTTAACTGGATTGAGATGGGAAGACATACCCTAAATATGGGCGGTACTATTCCCAGGCTTGCAGCCCTGAACTGTGTGAGTGTAGAATGCTGAGGACTGGCATGCACACAGTTGTTAGTATTTTGCGTGTGGAAAGACGAAACATTCGCTGCCAGGATGCCATGTAGAGTTTTATTGGGGAATGTGGATATCCAGGGAAGGGTGGGGGAAGGAAGAAGGAGAAAGAAATGAGAGAGAGAAGAAAGAAGGGAACAGAGAAAAAGAGAATCACTGCCACGTGGTGTCTTTCTTTAAAGGAAGGGTGAGCATGTAGACATGCCCAGGGGCGTGCCCTGAGAGCATACTTTTAGGGCGTGTGGCCCCAACATGGTGTCACCGGAGATGCACGGCCACGCCTAGGGGCAAACTAGAATGATGTTCTAAAATCACACTAACAACAGTTGTTACTCTTTGTTCATGATTGTAGATGTGATAGGACCTCCTATCCCTTGACTTTCCCTCAATGATACAAGCCCAGCACTGTGATGTAAAAGAAACTCTTTGACCTCTAAGCTAACTTTGCCAGGGAATTTTGTCTCAACAGCTGGCAATAAAACTAAGATACAGGAGAGCATGATAAAATCAAAATTGGGCTCTCTGGTTTACTTGGTCTTGCCTTAGAGTGGGTTGTTCAGAAGAATCTCTGAGACCTGTCCCCAACATTGGGAACCACCTAGATAGCTGTGGGAGAGGGTGGAATGGATCTAGACTGTTGACTGGGACTGTACAGTTGGTTGTAATGAGAAGATTACCCCAGCACATTGACCCAGGTGCTTAGTGAGATGAGTAATCTGGTTGGTTGTTTACAGCTGTGATGAGGGTGACCTACTGTAATGTCCCCTGTCTCAGAAGTAGAGAGTCAAACCAGGAAACAGGTCATCCAACTCATCCCTGGCTAGTCAATGTCTTCTGGGAGCACAGTGTGGGTACTGGTGGCCCAAATGCTCACTGAAAAAGCAAGCCTGCCATCACCATTATATGCATATAAAGGAAAACGACCACACTCTGTGTTAAAGGGAGGTTGGCTTCTCAACTGCCAAGACAAGTGGAACTTGGACATGAACATGAGGATTGGCTTAGAGAGGAAGGGGTACCTAGGGGCTACTATCGTGGCTGGGTGTGGGCTCTGGCTGTGAGCTTTGCAGTCTGATAGTGGAGTCAATAATGATTTCAGATTATGAAAACTCAATACTAAACTAGAAAGGTGTTTCTACCAGCCAACCTGTGTGGTCCTGCCTCGTTCATCCCTTTGTTGCAGAACTTCATAAAGGGTGTTAGCAGTTCATAATCTACTCAATGGGAACCCACTATTCTTGGTGCTTTTTCAGAAGTGCTGGGGAGATTTTGATAGTGACAGGATAATGCACATGAACTCAGTGTGAACTCTCCTGGGAAGAGACCCTATGTGGGGATTTGAATGAGAACATCCCTCCATAGGCTTATGTATTTGAACAGTTGGTTCTCAGTTGGTTGATGGTGGACTTTTGAGAAGAACAGGAGGTGTGACCTTATTGGCAGAAGTTTGTCACCAGAAATGGGCTTTGGGAATTTAAAGACTCATGCCATTTCTAGTTCAGTCTCTCTGCTTTATGCTTGCAGCTCAAGATGTGAATTCTCAACATTCTGCTCCAGACACCATGTCTGCCTGCTGCCATGGTGAACACTTCTTGTCCCTCTGGAACTATAAACTCCTTTTCTTTTGTAAACTTCTTTGGTCATGGTATTTTATCACAAATGTAGACGCAAGAGTAGCTAACACACTCCTTAGGATGAGATCCAACACTTGTGAGAAGTGGTCTATTTCTTCCTTCTGCTGCCAGTCTTTCTTGAAGTCACCTTGACCAGGTACCCTGCCTAGAAGGGCACTGATTGGGTGCTTCTTCCCTGAACACCTGCCACTCTCTGTGAAGTAGCACAAACAGGTCCTCCTGAGCCTGTTTCTCTGTGTGAATGTTCAGCTGGCTGTGGGGATTGTTCAAGGACCATAGCCAACAACACCCACAGTTTGTTCTGGCCCCAAGCCTGTGGACTTGGGCCAGCTCCCAAGTACACACAGGATCTCTAGGAGGAGCTATGTGGCTGAATGTGATGCTCCAGTCAGTCTTACTACTCAGTGAGTATGCACTAGTGCCTCAGGATATGAGTGCTACTGCCCAGACACAACAAGTTTGCGGGGAAGGAAAGTGCTAGAAGCCATGTGTTCCAGAACAGGAGGAGGCCGGCAGTTACATGTTGTATCCTTTTAACTTGCCGATGTGGTTTGGGGATTTGAAAAGTCAGACCCTGGGTCTGGTGACATCAAACCCTTGTACTCTTTCACACAGGGAAGATCTGAGGGCTGGGAAAGCAGAAGGCCTCCTGGCCCTCAGCCCCATAAGGTTCTGAACTACCACCCATGTCTAGGAGGAACAGACTGACAGAAACAAAGTGCCTCGGGGTCTTGGTGGAGATGGCAGTTCCTGGAAGCCTGGGTCATGCTTTACTGCTTTGTACCCAAAGCTAAAATTATTGATAGAGACAGTGTGATTTCAGAGTAACTTGGGGTTGATAGGCTTTCTGAGCATTCAGATGTCTAATTTCTCTTATCTCTGTCCTTAAAAGATCTCTTTAGTCCTGTCTCCATGCTCCTTTTTCTTAGATTCACTTTGAATCCTGCTTTAGAGCTCATCTTTGAAGCTCAAGCCAGGAGGCCTCTCTACTGTGTGTGGAGGGGTGTGCATGGACAGCTGAGAGAGTAACAGGGACCACTTGCCATGTCTTACCTCAGTGTCCTTTCTATGTACATACTCACAGCAATCATGAGCATCTCTAAAACCTGGAGGAATGGAAAGTCTCTTCTTACTTCCCCCATTCCACTGCCCAAAGAGATAGGAGAGGAAAAAGCCAAAAAAATGTTACCTCACACAGAGAACTCCCAAGATAGACTTCTAGAGGAAGAACCTGGCCACCATGATTGAAGACCCAGATTTGGGTATGAGACAAGACAGCAAAGCCTGTGGTATGCTGTTAGATATAGGTGTCATACCCATCTGTCTAGTTAAAAATAATTGACTAGGTATTATCTCCAATACTATCTGTCAATGCAATGAATTTCAAATCATTAGGAAGACATGCCTCTTAGTGTGTCTCTCAGAAGTATTTTTAGCTAATATTAACAGGACAGAACACCCACCCTGAATGTGGGTATCTAAGAGCTGGATGTCCAACTGAATAAAAAAAGAAAATGGGAGAAAGTCATCTGAGCAGCAGCATCCATCCATCTCTGTTTCCTGGCTGTGCGTATAATGCAACCAGCTACCTTACGTCCCCACTTTGTTCAGGCTTTCCCACCAGGATGAAACACATCTGCAGAGTGTGAGCTTTTCTTGTGTTGCTTTTGTTGAATATTTCATCACAGCAATGAGATAACTAGTCCACCAGACTGCAGACAAATCCAAAAGCCTGCCCTGACACCTCAGAGAATGCTTCATGTTCTTAGAACAAACACAATGTGTGCACATCACCTCTGAGATATGCTGTTTAATCTATAGGTAATTTTCCAGTCACCACAACAAAGTATCTTACAAGAAGCAAACTTGAGGCAGTCTGGGTTATTTGGACTCACAGTTAGTTCAGGGTATTGTGGCAGGAAAGTGACCCTTACTTAGCAGCACACCAAATAATGATTATGCTTAGATAGTTCCCTCCCTTTCAGATAGTCCAGGACTCCAGACAGGGATTGGTGCTGCCATTTTAAAGGGTGAGTCTCAAGTCCTCAATTAACACAGTCCAGGTGATCCTTCACAGGTATGCCCAGAGGCTATACTAATCTAATTCCTCATTGACTGATTTGGAAGCTTGTCTCCTGGGGGATTCCAGATTTTGTCAAGTTGACAATACTAACCATCAAATCTATGAAACAGGTTTCAAATTGTAGGACAGTGATGGGTTTCCCACACAGTCTGCCACTCATGCTCATTGCAATAGAACTGTGAATCTGTGGTGGATATTTGACTTTTCTCACGAAAAATGTCCTTGCTTCTTGTTCAGGTTAGATATGAAAACCTATTACTGTAGTGAATGAGGCTCACAGAACCCTTCAAACCCTATGTAGTTCCTTCTCTCATAGGCGGCAAACCCAAGCCTTGTCAACTGCTCTCTGCCTCTCTGGTCCTTTTGGTGTTCTTCATTGTAACACACTCAAGTGTAGCTGCCATTGCTGTCACTCTGCTGCCCAGGACAGGCTAATATTTTACAGTTACCTCCCTGCACCTCAGATGAATCCCTACAGTGTTAAAAGCTGTGTTGTCCTGTGTCCTCTGGAAGAACAGCATGGTCATAGTGACAGGGCATGTCTAGTGCGTCAGAGATTAGAATCTAGCCCTGAGGGCCTGTGATGACATCTGCTCTCCAGCCAGCTCACTGGCAACAACCTGGTAATGAGTTCTGGCTTCATTATGGATTCAAAATTGCCATGTGACCCTCCCCCCATACACACCATGAAAAGGAAGTGGAGAAAGAGTTGAGTCTTTGTAGATCACATTTCAAAAGGAGCTTGTTCTTTTACCCTGCCCCCCATTCTCTTTGCAGTTTATAGCACCTGGAGTATGTACTATCCCCTTTGAGGTAGTGGGTCAGCTGGACTACCTGGCCCAAGGTAGCTCAGCCTTCTATGAGTCATATATTGTCTTAAGAGAAAATACAGATGTTAATGCAGCCCAACAGCACTAAGCTGGATTGCACATCTCTTTCTGGTGTCAGTGTCTTTCTGCTGCCTCTCATCCTAAGCTAAAAGGCATTGCTCTAGGCTCCCCAAGTCATCTCCATGTCACACAAAGGCCCCTCTAGCTGAGTGATTTCTTCAAACTTCACTTAAGTGGTTGTGTGACATTTGTTTAGGTGTGTCCAGTCTTCAGCACCCACCTCTAAAACTAGGGATATACCCCAGTACAAAATCACAAACTCACTTAAACCATTATAGGATTATTTTGCAATTTGTTTTTATTCACTTGATTCCATGGTTCTCAAGGATGAACTTTGTATATAACATCACATCCTCAAGTGTCAAGAGGTTGGATCATCCTGGAGGAGTCTATGAAGCTTCCCCTCGCCTATGTGTCAAACATGCACACTTGCATACATGCATACACATTGATGCATACACTCACATGTATATGTACCAATACATGCAGACCCACATACATGCATTCACATTCATGTACACATGCATACTCACATATGTGTATACATGTGGAGACACATGAAGTTTACCCTTTATTATACCAGGATATTCTATTCTTGAATCTGCTACT
Source organism: Sigmodon hispidus (assembly GCA_004025045.1). Taxonomy (NCBI): domain Eukaryota; kingdom Metazoa; phylum Chordata; class Mammalia; order Rodentia; family Cricetidae; genus Sigmodon; species Sigmodon hispidus. The sequence continues at coordinate 146,238 of PVIH01001061.1, read as the reverse complement.
ATTTACCCCCTTCTTTCCTACATGTGGACTTTCCTGGTAGTAAAGCCACATCTTCAACGTCTATAGACTCAGAAAGGATCCAGCACACTATCAATATATATGGCCTGCTCCAGATTTGTAGCGTCTAGTGTCTCGCATGTACTGAGTTCTTCTAAAGAAATATAAAGAAGAGCTACCATGCTAAGCCACATTAGGGATTCTTTTCATTCTGAACAAAGTCGGAAAACAACAACAAAAACATGTCTGCATAATTAGTGAATCTCCAGATTATGGCCTGGCATCTGTCAGCTGATCCTGAGCACCTGGTGTTTTGCAAGTTTCTTTTTCCTGTGAGGAATTGTGGCCAGGCCTCTGAAGTCAGCAGCAGGGACTTCTTATCAAATAATGTCCTTCCCTCACAGCATACAAGAGTGAGTAGCTTCTTAGCAACACGTTTTAAATGCGTAAGAGGCATTTAACTGAGCTGCTGTAACCTGACTGGCAAAAGGACCTCTTCTTGTCCATGGAGCGTTTGCTTCAAGGCCCCTATGGATGTGTGAAACCAGTGACCCCTGGGCCTGGTACTTTCCATCTTAGCTCAGCATTGGCCATGTATCATGGCCGCCATGTTTATATTTTAAAGCAGGACAACAAAAGTACAGAGATTGACTCCCTCGTTTGTTTATATTTTTGCTCAGTTTCACTGGTAGAAGGCTCGTTCTTATTAAGGATCACAGCAAACCCAGGAAATAGCTGTTTTTCTTTCTATATTAAGAACTTACACTTTTTAACATAAAGATGGTGCAGTACCCTTCGACTTTCTCCCCCCCCCCTTCCTTTCACATATCTGAATCACCAACATGCACTTCAGGGTCATTACTCAAATAAAATAAGAGTCCCCGGAACACCCCCCTCCCAGTGATTTGATACCACCTCAAGTCAACCTGATAACCAAGAGGGCTGTTAAATGACTAACAGGTAAGTAGTAAGCACAGTGCAGATAATCTCCACCAGGGAATGTTCCTGTCTAGAGTGAGATGGAGAGCGAAGCCACACAATTTAATTATGTTGCTCAGAATGGCACACAGCTTAACACTTATGGATTATTTATTTATGGAATTTTCCATTTAACATTTTCAGACCTCAGCTGACCTCAGCTAACTGAAACCTTCGTAGCAAACCCACAGGTAATAGAAGGTGGCTATAGGATCTCTGGCATGGGGAGCTGGGTGGTGTCTCAGCAATTTCCCTTCTGGCTCTACCAACAGCCTGGGCCCAGTGCACACTCACCTCACTCACTGTCCGACCTCTTCTCATCCTTCCCTACAAAGACATCAGCATGTCAATTTCCTCCTACATCCTAGAGAAAATGCCCCACAGAGGTGAAGGGATGGTGTCTCTTCTAGAAGGTTCTAGGCCTCCTCATTGAAGGAGGTGTTAAAGATAATGGACTGAATCTGTTCTTTCATGACTATCAGGGTTTCTTTCTGCATTTTAATGCTTTTGTTGTTAGATGCACATGTGTCTACATACATCTATTATATCTTCTGGGGGAATCGGCCTCTTTATTATAGAATGTCTCCATTTCTCAAATATCTTCTGCTGCAGTCTATTTTGTCTGCGTCTATTCATTCCCGCTATCCTGAAGTTGCTGTTTACATGGTACCTATCTTTATCCCCTTACTTTACAGCGTCTGTGTCTTGAAGTCTACAGTACATCTCCTGCATGCACCAAGCTCACAGCTTTTATCCAGTCTAATGATCTCTGCCATTTGACTGGATTGCTAGCCCATTTAGAGAGAGCATTAACTGCTGTTTTGTAATTTCTGTCTGTCATTGCTTTGTGTGCAATTCATTCTCCTTTATTTTTCTATTTCTCCTTTACTGATTTCTACATCTCGGAGTGGATACCTTCTAAAGCAGCCCCTTTGCTTCACAAACTGTTTCCTACTTTCTTCTCATTATCTGGTTTTAACCTCCCAGGTTCTGTTACACCAAACCATGTCTCAGATTTAGGATCACAAACAGGGCTTGTCTGTGTGGCTTTAACCTGGAATGCCTGCCTCCTCTTTGCACTGACCTTTAGAGAGCTGTGTGTATAAGTAGTATCCACTGGGAAAGGCAAGGGAGTCTAATGTAACATGGTGCTTCTGTAGAGACAGTGGACACCATAGCAGCCAAGAGCTGCCAACCTAAGTACTAAAGAGTCTTCCAGTGTCTAGAGGAAGAATTTACGGCATTTAATTTTTACTTAACCCCTAAGGAAACATTCTTTGCTTATTTCCATAGTAGGAAAATGAGAAATTAAAGCATGAACTTACTTTGTGGTATGAAACCAGTGTATGAGATGCTAAATGCTCTGAGGTGTCTGTGCTAAGGGCTAACAGAAGCTAAACTCCGAGTGGTCAGAAGAACGTGACCTGTGATGAATGAGACTAGTACGATGTTTTCTTTTCTATTCTCTTCCTTGTGCTTTCAACTTTTTATTTACTATAACAAAATATATGTAGCATAAAATTCATTATTTTCACTGTTTTTAAGCATGTGTCTCTATAGAGGTTTAGTCATTGATGGTGTTGTACAGTGGTTATTACCCACTCTCCAGTCCAGGGTATTTCATCTTCCTGGGTGAACCTCTGGCCCTATCCAATGCTACCTACTTCCTCTCACTCTAACCCTAGAGATGACCAGTCCGCCGTCTGTCTCCATGAGTCATTTTTTGGAGACGATATAAGTGTGGAGCCATGTTTATTATTTCTAAGTGCCTGGATTACTTTTCTTAGCACAATGTCTTCAGGATTCATGCTCATGTGTAACACCATTTGCTCATATCAACTGATATTGCCGTCTGGAGTAACTTGCCTTCAGCCTGCAGAATTTCCTATCATTCTCATGGAAAGAATTGGCTGGCATCAGGCATCTCTATTCTTGTTCATCTCAAAGTTTCTGCTTTGCCTTTGTATTTTTAACGTTAGCTTTGTTGGCTCTGTGTGACTAAGGCTCTGTACCCTTGTCACTGTGTTCCCCAATGGCTTGCAGACCCTACTTTTTTCACTAACTGGTGGGGCTCCCCCTGCTCCCCTCTACCCTGTTCCTGTCTTTCTGTTTTTCCACATCTCTGAGTTTAACCATCGTCACTGACCTATCTCCCTGGGCTTTCTTTCTTCATCTTTCCTGGAGTTTACTAAGTTTCCAGATAGCTACTTTTTAAAAAAAAAAAAATAAATTAATTAATTAATAAATTTGAGGCTTTTAGTCATTATTTTTATTTGATTTTTTCTCGGAAGCTTTACTTGGCTTTAGTTATTCTGTCTGTCTGTTTGTTTGTTTGTTTGTTTTACTTTTGAGACAGGTTCTTTCTGTATCCCTGGCTATCCTGGAACTTGCTCTGTAGACCAGGCTGGCTTTGAACTCAGAGATCCACCTGCCTCTGCCTCCCCAGTGCTGGGATTGAAAGGTGTGCTACCATGCCTGGCTTTTCAGGTGTTCCGTTTTTCACCTGTAATTTCTGTCAGTCAAACTTGATTATTCTTTTTGCTTTACCCAAGTATTCTGCTGAGCTTTATGACTTTAGTTGTTGTATTTTTTTTTATCTCCATAATTTCCACTTGGCTCCTTTACATAACTTGTTTTATATTGATATTTTCTTCCTGATGTCATAGTGTCACCTAACCTTTTTTATTTTTTGTACTGTATGTGTGTGTTGCACTTGTGTGAGTGTTCAGGTACTTGTACCATGCACATATCATGTGGAAGCTAGAACAGGATGTCGGGTGTCTCCCTCTATATGCTCCACCTTATTGCCTTTAGACAAGGTGTCTCACTGAACTAAGGGCTTAAATTTTTGTTCAGACGGCAGACTATTGAACTCTCCAGATTCATCTGTCTTGGCTGTCTCAGTATGTTGGGATTATAGGCATATGCAGCCAGGACAGGCTTTTATGTGTTCTAGAGAACTGAACTCAGGTCCTCATAATTATAGCACAATGGAGATTTAAATTCAGGGCTTCATAATTGCAAGTAAGTACTGATATCCACTGCACCATCCTCCCACCCCACCCCTTCCCTTTGTTCTAATCTTTCCTTCCTGTTCCTGGGTTCTACCAGTTCTGCCAATACATTCATAATTGCTAGTTTGGCATATTCCATGGTAATCCAACTTTCATGAACCCCCTTAAACAGATTCTGCTGTCTGCTGGCTTGCTTTTCTTTTTCTTTCTTTTTTTTTTTTTTCTTACCTATTCATCCTGGAGATATCATGCTTTCCTGTGTCTTTGTATGTTAATTATTCTTTGTTGGAAACTGGACATTTTGGTTAATGTAGCAACCCTGAGTGTGCTGGTCCTCTATTCACTGATTTATTTGGCTAATTACTGGCTGTATTAATGTAAATGAAATCTGTCCTCCCCTATGCCCACTGTGTCATACTCCTGAAACTGCTTCCCCGGGGGAGGGACTGCTTTGGGCATTCTACTGGTGACAATAGCATGGTAGGACTCTGCTTGCTCTGTATGCTGCTACTAAGTTCCTTTAATGGACTTTCTGGCTGATTGCTGGATTGTTTTCAGCAATGTTCTGGCAACATAAGTTACCTGATCACATTTTGGCTCCTTTGAAGGAGTTTCTGTGTTCAATACATTCTCAGCCTTCGTGGGGGTTCCTGCCAGCTGTGACATTGCATGAGCTTGGATGAGGCAGCTTCTTGGCATCTCCTTGGCTTACCTCTCCTGATAGAGGACCACTTTCTCTCAGTGGGGAGAACTGACTAGGGCCATAGTGTTGACAGTGCCTCATTTTCAAGGCTAAGCCTCCATCTTATGTCTATAGTCTGAGCAGAAGAAGAGAGCTCAACTCCTAGACCTTAGTCATATGCCTCCGCCACAGGCAGCTGGAGCAAGATGCTAAACACTGATGTCAACCAGTCCTGGAAGAAAGTCATTTACCTGAGTGTTTTTGACTTGCAAGGGAGAAGGCTAATGTCTGAGTCCCCTGGAGTGGGTTTCATGACCTTAGCCCTGTAGAGTGACAGATTTTGGTCTGAAAGAGGAGGAAGCTTGTGACCTTGGTCTGAGAGTGGCTGTTCTTAGAGGTCTACGGGAGAGATATTCTGGATTCTTGGTCCGAGAGGAAGGAGGTCTTGTGAACTTCAGGGGGCAATTCTAGAACTGGAGAGGGATCTTGTGTCTTAAAGAAAGGAGGAGTTTATTCTTGCTCTAGTGGAAGGGACCTTGTCACTGGTTTTAGTCAATGACCCAGGAGTCTTCCCCTCACTGAGCTAAAGGAAGAAGGTGTTCTGACAGAGCTCTGCTGTTCTTCCATACTTTTCTTGAATAGCTGTTTCTTCCTTGGCTTCTAGGACTGTTTCCAGAGATTTTAAATGGATTTCTTTTTCAATTGGTTCCACTGGGGAAGATGGCCAAGGAGTTCCATACACCGTCACGAGGAAGTCAGCAAGTGACTCACTCTTCACATTATGCATGGGTTTGTCTCAGGGAAAAAAGTCTCACTTGTGTCTCTGTGTAGCAGAAAATGTGTCGCAGAAATGTGGCTGTAAAATAAGCATAGTTTTCCATTGACTTCATTTTCAGATGAGAAGTTTACAGGGTCTTGAGGATGGACATCATCGACTGTGTTGGAGGCCATGGCCAACTTGAAGGGAGCTGCTGGACTGGTGATACCAGGGCTTCTCAATGACTAGTTTGGTTTGTGTCAGTGTTTGCTTGTTGTATTGGCTTTGGTTCTGATTCTGCATCTTCTCTTTACCACCTTAAGAAGTTCGGCTCTCACTTGTCTGTCTCAGGGAATTCAAACAAAAGGAAAGTTTCCTGGATGACTATTTTGACTCATGGAAGCCTATGGCTAGACACAGCTTGGTCTCTGATGGTTGTATGTGTGAGGGAATGAGGGAGGTGAAGGAGTGGCTTTCTCATCATAGCTCAGTGGTAAAGTACAAGAAAGAGAAAGCAGCTCCCCTGCCGTCCATCATTGTGCATCACTTTGGGGCTCAGAGCTGAAGGGCTGCATTAGAGTTTCTATTGCAAATGTCCCCATAGATTCAGGTTTTAAACAATTGGTCCCTAGCTGGCAGTGCTATTCTGGGAGACTGTGGAAACTTTAGGGGGTGATGCCTAGCTAAAAGATGTAGGTGCAATTGGAAAATGACCCCCTCCCAAACTGTGCCCCTGATGTCCCTGCCTAAGTACAGGGACTGAGTGATAAATAGAAGAGCCCTGGGAAACTGGGAACCCAAACACATCAATTTTTCCGGTTTGATAACAGTGATAGAACTTATATAAACAATAAATGCATTGGCACATTTGGAGCTGACCTCTGAGGGAGTCTACGACATGTGGTTTCTCTTCCTCAAGCTTTTCCCTTCATTCCCAGCCTGGCAGATTGATGAGGGCTGAGTTCATTCCTGTTCGTGTGGTACATAGCAACCTGAACATTGTTTAAGTATCTATTGGACTGGGATGATGCTAAGATAATGCAGTCCCTACTTCTGTGATTAGTACCATTGTCTTTGTCTTTGTGTAAGCTGAGATGGGTCAAACCCAAGTGCTAATTCCCTTAAAAAGAAGGCCTTCAGAGGATAAAGCAGAGATTTTTGTTTTGTTTTTCGTTTGTTTTAGATTGTGTTATGTTTACTGTGTCTTGAGTAGCTATTGCTAACATTTTTTGCACACAAGTATGATGCAGTTTTATGCAATGTTTTGATTTCTATCTATAAAAAGTATTTTACTTAAAACTAGAAGTCAAGATACCTGGGTGAGAAGACTTTAAAGATGGCTCAGAGCATTTATGGGAAGAAGGGGAATCTGTCTGCCTCCTAGCCATAGTGACTCCATCTTGCAGCAAGCTGTGTTTGGTGCTCTTGGTGCCAGACTGTAACAATACAAGACATCATCCTTCCTACAGTTGGATACAGTTACCCAAGACCAGCAGGATCTCTGGGGAGGACAAGGTTGCAGTCTGGTTTGACTGTGCCCTTTGCTGACTAAACCTTTGGTCACCTCTGCTACTTTGACAATAGGCATCACTCTGAACCTGGCTGCAGGGACAGAGCCACACTAAGTAGGACCCTGGTAGGCAGGGTTGGGCTGCAGTTATGACCCACTTTATTAGTAATCCTGGACAGACACATTTTACTTTCAAGCAGTAAAAGTAATGGAGATTAAATGCCACCACTGCCCAGGCTTCTATTGTTTTTTTTTTTTTTTTTTAAACATTGTAGCATAGCATTTTATTTTGAACAGTTTCAGATTTACAGACAAAAAAAATGAGCAAATAGTTCTCTTATATATGTTCCTTCAACATTTCTCTCAAATTATTCTACTTTTTGTAATTATTTTTAAACTTTTTTTCCACGTATCTCTCTTCTTCTTACTCACCCTTCCCAGTTCCCAATTCCTCTCAGTCTGCCTTCAGTCTCCCCCTCTCCATTGTCTCCCCCAAAAAGGGCAGGAAGTCTCAAGGTGGGTCACTTCAGCATGGTTCATCCACTCCCCAATGCTTCTATTCTTAATGGTCTTCAACTCCTAACACTTTTCAAATGATTTCATTACACAGCCCCAGAGTCGACTCAAATGCCTGAACAACATCTATAGATACAGTACTGAAGTCAAGAACAAATCTCATTAGTGAAGCCAGTGAGCTTATTTAAGATGAAGCCATTTAAGTTACATCACTATCACTTAAATGAGAGGACATGATGTTTCTTAAAATTAAGCACCACACCTACAAACTGACATGTCTTCCATACCACTGATGGTCACTTAGATCTGTTGTGTCTCTGTGACGTCAAGAGGTGTGAGGGGCAGCTTTGTGATAAATGCAAACACCACAGCCATATCCAACCCACACCCATTGAGGATTTGTTTGAATCCTGGAAGTGAAGTGCACAAATAAAATCCCACTGCCCCTGGTTGTGTTAGGTAGCACTTTTCTTTCATGTAAAAGTTTTTATTGTATTAGAAACTGCCAGAAGACCGGATACTATATAACCAAAAAAAAAAAAAATCCCCAGGGAACTTGTAATTGCCACTTTTCTCCTAAACACATCTGTTGCCCACAGCAGGCAGGGCTGGCTCTGCACAGAACACGTCACTGCCAGGAAAATGACCTCTGGCTGAGGGTTGGAGGAAAAACTCTGCTGCTGATAGGCTTTAGCCCTTGGGGGTTTGGACACAGACAAAACAGTACAGGATGGAGGCTCAGAAGCTGGCTTTGGCCACATCAGATACCAGATACCAGTGAGCACAGATGGACATTGTACCAGTGACCAAGAGTCTGAGGTCACAGTGGTAGAGACACCTGCCAGAGTGCCTGGCATGTAGTGTCGCCTTCCTGGATCCTGAAAAAGCTGGAGATGGCTATTTCTTCCTTTACTGTCCCAGTTTGTCACTGTCTGGAGGGACAGTGTACCACTGAACATAAGGTGTGAGCATGCTCTGTTGGACTATTGGGCTCCTATACATTCTCTGAAGGTACTTCTTACAGGTGAATCTGAGGCCCAAGGAATTATCTTCTTGCCTCAATGACATTTGACCTGCTGTCATTAGACTTGCCCCCTTGAACTATATGGGGACCAGATCTGCATTTGAGGGTTGGTTATTAACGAGACACTTTTGAAATGAATCTCTCTGAAGTTTCTGAGCACAGGTTTCTATTCAGGAGGAGATGATTCATTGTAAAAGCTTCAAGAGATGACACAAACTGTCTGCTTATCTGTTCATTGAGTATGCATTCAAAAGGAAAAA
>PVIH01001061.1:0-132500 GCA_004025045.1 Sigmodon hispidus | reverse complement strand
GTCCCCAGCATCCACAAAAAAGCAGGGAGCTAAAAAAGAAATGGCTCCCAGGTTAAAAGCATATATTATTGTTTAAGGAACCAGATGGTTGTATTCCAGCATCCACACTAAGTGCTTCATAGCATCCTGTAACTCCAGTTCCGGGGCATCTAGATCTGTTTTCTGGCCTCAGGCAACTAAACACACACACACACACACACACACACACACACACACACTCTTTTCTCTCTCTCTCCCACACACACACACACACACACTTCTCTCTCTCTCACATACACACACACACACACACACACACACACATACAACACAAAAACAAGACAAAACTTTCCAATGGCTGTGATGCATTGCTTAAATGGAAAATGCGTATGGACAGAGACACACAAAACATACTTTTCTAAGAAATTACTGAGATTGGCATTAATACCAAAACGTGTAACTTCATACTTTTTCTTTAAAAGTATTTCTTCTTTTCTGCATGTATGCAAGCATGTATAATGTGCATATGTGTGTGGGTACATGTATGTGGGTGGGGTTTGTATATGTGTGTTGACATCTGTCACCTTCCTTGATGATACAGTACTTTACATATTGAGGCATGTCTCTCACTGCACTTACTAAATCAGCTACTGTGATGAACTAACTTGCTCAATAGATTCCCCAATCTGTCTCCCAAATACTGGGATTCCAGGCAGTCTCTTTTTCTATAGCCATTGAACTCCACATTGGGAATCTTTAAACTTTTTTTTTTTGAGTATTTTTATTATTCTCCTCTCCCAACTCCTTCCAGACCCTTCCCACCCCTCTACCCATTGAACTTTATGTTCTCTCCCTCTTAAAACAAACAAGCAAACTACAAGATGTAGAACAAACAACAAAAAAAAGACAAAAATAAAAAAAGCTAAAACCAAAAAAAAAAATCTCAAAAATAAACCATGGAGGTTGCTTTGTGTTGGCCAAGTACTCCTGGGCATGGGGCCTGCCTGGAGTGTGGTGTATACCCAGCAAGATTCCATTGGAGAAAACTGAATTTCCCTTTGTTGGCATTTGTCAATTGTAGATAGCATCTTGGTTAGTAGTGAGGACTCATGTCCACTTTGCCCTCTTTCTACTGGGAGCCCTCCTAACTTGAATCTGTGTGGATCTTGTGCATACTGCCACAGTCTGTATATTCATATGTGTATCAGTTTTGTTGTGTCTGAAAGATGTTGTTTCCTTGAAGTCATCTATCACTGTAGCTAGAAGTTTTCTGACCTGTCTGGGCCCTCAGTCCAGATGAATTCCTCCCAACTATGATCTCCCTGATTCCACCTTTCTTCCTCTTTATCTTTGCTTGGATTTTCTACCTGCCTCTAAGCTGCCATGCAATAGGTCAAAACAGCTTATGTATTAACCAATAGTAATAAAGAATATTCATAGCATACAGAAAGACATCCCACATCACATCACCTCTGGCTCTTAAAATTTATTTTTACCTCTTCATTCACATAGATTCCTGGGCCTGAGGGGATGGGCTTAATGAAGACATCCTATTTAGACTGACTGTTCCACAGTCTCTCGCTCTGTGCATATTGTCACATTATAGGTCTCTATTCATTCCCACCTACTACAAGAAGCTTCTCTGATGAGGGTTGAGTGAGGTGCTGATCTGCAAAATTAATTTTTTTAGCAATTAAATATTATTTCATCATGCAAATGTACTATATTTTCATTCATCAGTTGATCAATATTTTTGGCTGTTTCCAATTTCTGGCCACTCTGCCTAGATCAGCAGTGAGTATGGATGACAGAGTATCTATGTAGTAGAATGCAGAATCTATTGGGTTTATGTCCAAGACTAGTGTAGACAGGTCTAAGGTAGATCTATTCCTAGCTTCCTGAAGAACTACCACATGGATTTCCACAGTGGCTGTAAAATTTTGCACTCCCACTAGCAATGAAGAACTGTCTCCCTTAGCCATAACTTTACCAGCATGTGCTGTCATTTGTTTTATTGATCATAGCCATTTTTAGTTTTAATTTACACTTACCTAATAGCTAAGGATGTTGAACACTTATTTAAATGTCTTTCATCCATTTGTATTTCTTTTTGAGAACTCTCTGCTTGGTTCTGTAATACATTTTTATTTAAATTTGCTTTTCTTGATGTTCAGTGTTATTTTTTAAAAGTTCTTTCTCTATTCTAGATACTAACCTTCTATTAGATGCATAATTAATTGGTAAAGATTTTTTTCATTCTATAGGCTGCCACCTTGTCTGAATGATGGTGTTCTTTGTCATGCAGGTTTTCAGTTTCATGAAGTCCCACTGATTAATGGTTATCCTTAGAGACTGTGTTATCACTGTTTTGTTCAGAAAATCTTTACCTATGACAATGACTTCAATACTTTTCCCCACTTTTTCTCTACAATCTAATTCAGTATATCTGGCCTTTAGTGCAAGAAATGCCTGTACTGAGAGTGCTGTAGCAGTGCTGCTTAGCATTACCCAGCATGCCTCTGTGGTGGGTAGGAGAGTCTATTTGATTAAATCAGTCTTCCAGCTTGTGAATATAGATATTTACTCTAAAGACAGGACTTACACACACACACAAAATTTACCTACAAGTGATCAAGGACCTTAACCTATGACAATGACTTCAATACTTTTCCCCACTACAGCACTCTCAGTACAGGCATTTCTTGCACTAAAGGCCAGATATACTGAATTAGATTGTAGAGAAAAAGTGGGGAAAAGTATTGAAGTCATTGTCATATGTTAAGGTCCTTGATCACTTGTAGGTAAATTTTGTGCAGAATGATAGGTGATGGATCTATTTCCATTCTTCTACATGCAGTCATCCTGGAAAGTGTGTGTGTGTGTGTGTGTGTGTGTGTGTGTGTGTGTGTGTGTGTGTGTGTGTGTGTAAGTCATGTCTTTAGAGTAAATATCTATATTCACAAGCTGGAAGACTGATTTAATCAAATAGACTCTCCTACCCACCACAGAGGCATGCTGGGTAATGCTAAGCAGCACTGCTACAGCACTCTCAGTACAGGCATTTCTTGCACTAAAGAGAAATTCCAGGACCTGGGGTGAGTGCACAACAATCAACATTTGGATCTCTAGCACCCACATAAAAGTTAGATAGGCAGGCATGGTAGCCCGCCTGTCATCCTAGTACCCAGGAAGTGGAGACTAGAGGACCTGAGGGCAACCTGACTAGCTAGACTAGTAGAATCAGTCAGCTCTAGTCTCCATTAGAGGCCCTGCCTCAGTAGATAAAGTGGAGAGCAATGTAAAAATACACCCAAGGTCAACTGTGGGCCTCCATATGCATATGCCTACCTTGTATACCTACACCTATGCAAAGACACACACACACACACACACACACACACATACCCCATGCAAGGAGATCCAGAAGTTGAAGTTGACTTACGATGTTCTAGTTGGAAAGTCTCCTGTGCATTCTAGCTAGGACCTTTGAATGTGCAATTTACAGAGTAGTCTGAGAGCTATTGGAATTACAAGCTCCATAGCAATGTCAAGATATGAGTGCAAGAAAGCATTTTTCTTAAGTTGCTTACCTAAACTGTATAGAGAAAAATAGATGTACTTAGCAGAAAGCAATAAGGAGTTTTTGAAGAAACCATATTTATGTGTATAGTTTACACAGCGGTAGAAATTGTCTATGGTTTGTGATTCAAGTTCAAGGTCAATTTATGAAAACAAGAAGCCATTATTTTTTCTTTTTGTCCCTAAGAAAATGACTGTTTTTTAGGGGGAAAAAACACCCTATGTTGAACTGGATATTTGCCTTCAGGGAAAGTAGAGAGAGTAATTTTCTCTTTGTATTCTCAGTAGAAATTGCTATAACTTCCCACTGATTTTTTTTTTTTTGCCTTTTTGGCAATGGATTGCTTAAATTTTAGAACTGGTAAAATTTTGTATATGACCTTAAATTCTTTTTGGCTATATTTCAAAATCTTAGAAATGAAATTCCTTGCTTAGTTGTTCTTATACTTTCATAATTTGATATTATACTCCTTAAAAAAAAATCTCCAAAGCCCAAGATTCTTAAATACATTTTTTCCCATCTCAGTCTCACTAATACATCTATCAGTACTCAGAGGTGCTACAATGGAACCTGACACCACTCAACAGTACTCATCATGGGTATCCATGGTATTTAATGCTATCTACAACAAATACACATCAGTACTTAACAGTACCCACCAAGGGTACCTCACAGAACGACAGAACAAAGCAGTACTCAGTAGAAGCCATCAAAGGAACCCAATAGTACCCAACAGTACTCACCATAGATACTCAATAGTATTCACCACAGCTACCCCACAGTCCTCAACAGCAATGTCTCTACTGTATCCATGGTAACCAATAAGATGGTGAGTATTCATAAACTACAACTTCCCAGACTTTTTTCTCTGCATGTCTAACTTGACCCATATCATTTGTTGTCCTAAAGGGAAGAAGAGTGCTTAGCTAAGTGTAAGGCTAAACCATGAGGTAATACCATTTCAACAGGTCAAAATCACTTGAATATCAGATTAGCACACATCTCTTCCCACATCCTGAAGTACTCTATTGGGCTTTCCTTTACTGCAGCCCTTTGCCAGCTTAGGGAGCCTTCTTAGGCTTGCCTTGTGGGAAGAAGCCTTCTTTGGGTTTGGTAGAAAGCTGGGTGAAGGTTCTTTTCAGCTTCTTTATATCAACTCGGAGGCTGTTTCTTCTTCTGCTGTAAGAGAAAGTGATTCTGTTACAGAGAGCATTGAAACCTGAAACAATCAGGCCTATCTATGTTTAAGGGAAATTATCTGTTTGCTTTAACCCTTTGAATAAAATCACTATATCCCTCTCTGGTCACATCACCTTTGTGGAGATGAGGCCGCCCCAAAGGCCAAGAGAAGATTATCCTGACCACTCAGGCACAGGACCCTAAGCTGGCCATCAGGCTGTTTCCCTTACAGCCTTAGGAACCTCCCAATACAACTGAACAAAGGGATTTCCCACTGTATGCAGACAACCCCCATTCTTGCCCACATCCTCTGACCATACATCCCTTGGCACAGAACTGTCTGCCTCTCTCAAGTCTCCACTGAAAAAAACAACCAAAGTCCTTGTCATTCATTCAATGTTGCTAGGCTAGCATTTCCTCCCTGAATGTGAGAGAATGTGCACGCCAATTCATTATTCACAGGAGGGTTTTTTTTTTCTTTTTTGGTAAGAGCTAATGTACAAAACCTGTTAGCACAAAGAGTCGGGAGGGAGAAACAGTGTGGGTGGAGAAGGACTGTTATCTGGAAGAGCTGGAGACAGTGCTGCCTATGACATAGCTGGGATAGTCAGCATAGAATGTCACACAGAGAAAGCTGTTTCTACACAGGTGTCATAGAAAGGGGGACTTCTAATTCATTTATTTTGGATTCAGTGGAATGGTAATGCAGTCTCAGCTTTCCACATCTAGCTTACATTTTAAAAAGGAAACACCAAAAGTTATAGTTTCAATAAAGAATGTTTCTTTAGGAATTCATATAAAAAAGGATCTGGAAACAAAGGTGATGAAATAATAAGGAAATATATCATTTGGGGGTCTTCTGTAAACTGGAACCAATGGAGGGGGTAAACAAACATTCTGATAGGTGTCTACGCATAAATATGTGTACAGGGATATATACATATGCATACAAGAATATATGTATATGCAAATACATGCATATGCAAACACACATATACACATATATTTGCACATGCATTTAAACATAAGTATGTATGCACACATACATGCAAAGGCATGTATATATTCAAGAATGCATGCAGCCACACATAGGCATATACAAATACACATATACACAAACATGTATCTACAGATATATACATATGTATACAGACATGTTAGTATGTATTCACAGAGACCCATATGTATACATGCCTGCTACAAACATATAAACACATGTATGTGTCCACACATGAATAAAAAATATACTATGTAATTACATTTATATACATACATCTACATACACACATATATAAGCAAGTGTGTTTGCAAACACACATGTCCCCACATGTTTATGCATGTATACACAGATTATCAGAGAAAAGGCTCAAACGATTGATCTAACAAACATGAAGTCTTCACAGAAGGAAGAAAACCCTGGAGCTCCAGAAAGGCATAGAGGCTACTGGAAGCAGGTTCCATCCTTAGGGGCCTCTGTTGTCACTGTTAAGACTGACCTGAGTGGATGAGGCTCACAGGCCTGAGGGAGGATCATGGCCTTGACTGACAGGGACTGACTTGAAGTTTCAAGTCTTCATTGCAGCATAACAGCAGTCCACTATGACCTTTGACTCCTTACGTCAGCCATCATAGGGTAGGAAGGAAGGAAGCAGGCCATTAAAGCATTCTGTGCATCTCTCCAGAGGTTACTAGAGCACTGTTGCATCTTGGGAATGAATAAGTTCCTGTCCTCCTGTAGGAGAGCTGTGATCTCTTTATTATATATGCATACATTCTGTTTCTAGCCTGGCAAGCCTTGTATTCAGAGATGTGGGAGTTTCCATTGACTGCTATTTGGCTCACACAGCCAGTCAAGAATAATAACTTAGTATACAAACTCATTCACTGATGTCACAAGCCGCACAAAGCTGTTTCATGCCAGTGTCCTCATTCATGTAGCTGGTCATAGTCATTGAGCGTGAGCTTTGTTCCAGGTTCTGGACAACTGGCTTCCAAAAACGCGAAGTCTCAACCCACAACATCTGCTTTATCCCAAGAAAGCTCAAAAGGTAAGGACACTTGCCCAGTGGCAGAAAGGATGGAGTGGATCCCAGAGGGCGAAGGCAGCCCTGCGTTCACGGCAGAGACTAAGCTTCATTCCTGGTACTGCCTCTGCTGGTTTTTCTTCTTTCTCTTGCCTTCCTTCCTTTTTTCCTTTTCTTTCTCTTCCCTCTAAGGATCTTGCTGCATAGTCTAGGCCTGTCTCAAACTCACACAGTGTGTCATCATGTCTGGTTTTAAAAAAATTTTTTTTATAATATTTCTACCTGCCTTCTGCTGGCCAGGGACAGTGCTGAGGTTATCTTTGCACATATAATCTTATCTATATTCTTCACAGTGGGAAGATATAAATATTACTCTTACCTCCCCTTCTAAATTGGACTATAAGCCTCCAAAAAATTCTGTTTTGTTTCTACTGCTATGCAGTAAGAGAGGGGTCCCTGGGAGCCTGGATAGTGTAGTCCTGTTTGCAGACTTCCTTAGTGTGTTCTAAGCAAGAGTTCCTCCCTACCTGGATGTATGCAGTGGGATCACACCTATCAACACCGAAAATACTTATTTAAAATATTTAAAATTAGAGTTTTTTCAAACTCATTATTTTGTGTAATCCCAAAATAAAATAACATAGTAACATGTCTGAGATAGTCATACCTGCTGGGAAATTAAGAAATATCCTTCTATGTAATAACTTCACACACACACAAAAATAAAATATTCTTCTATCCCCACCCTCCACAAATATACTGAATATAAAATGAGATTTACAACCACCCAAAGGCCAAATGTAGACCTCTGAAAATTTAAAATGAGCCTTATCTACATAGCAAGTTCCCCAGGACAGCAAGGAATACAGAGGGGCCTGTCTCAAAAACAAATCTAAAATATGTGAATCACAGAATGTTTAATTATAAACCTGTGGGCTTCCCACAAGTATGACTTGGGGAAAAATGTTTGGCTGAAAGTACCCTCAATCCTATAGAACAAAAATAGAAAATAAAAGACCTCAGACTACATTTTTAAAAAAAAAAAAAAAAAAGAAAACAATTAGAAAATAGGGACTGGGGGTAGCTCTGCAGTAGAAGAAGTTTACTTAACTAATATGGGAAAGGCCCTGGGTTCTGTCTCTAGTACTCTGTGTGTGTGTGCGTGTGTGCGCGTGCGCGCGCGTGTGTGTGTGTGTGTGTGTGTGTGTGTGTGTGTGTGTGTGTGTGTGTGAGAGAGAGAGAGAGAGAGAGAGAGACAGAGACAGAGAGAGACAGAGAGACAGAGAGACAGAGACAGAAACACATAGAGAGAAGGGGCCATAGACAGACACTGTTCTGTGTACCTCAGAATGTGTAAATAGGGCATGCAGCAGGAGATACTCCCAAAGCATCTACAATATCCATACTTAATGGTATCCTCCCATTTCTCCTTTTTTCAGCTAGCTTTTCTATCCAAAAGTATAAATTTTCTTGATTTCTGTGTCTTTCTTAGTTGCATTGTGCTTCTGGGTGAGATGTGACAACGTTGTGACGTATGTGTACGGTATTATTTTAGGCTTAGTTGCTAAGGGTAGTGTGGCCTTGCAGGGACCTTATTTAACACACTGATATAGAAGTGGGTCTTCTCTCTAATCCGGAAATGACTGGCAACTCCAGGCAAGCACCGGTGGAATACTGAATTATTTTTAAGAACGATGGTCATGTAAGAAGAGGGGCTTTAGATTGTGACCAACAAGCGGCGTGAAATAATACAGATTGCACTCAGTGAGTTGATAATAAACCTCACAGAAGTCATAACAGGCAGAAACAAGTTCTGAAGACAAAAGGCAATCTTTAGAGTCTGCAGTAAATCTAGACAGTCCTGGGGTTACTTCTCTTGATTTTGCATCTCCACTGAGAACTCGCTTCTGTTAGATTTGTTTAAATACGATAAAAAAACAAAACAAACAAAGCAAGAGACATTGCTTGTTTTTTATGGTTACTTAAGAAATACAGTTTGGCTGGTGATGGTGGTGCATACCTTTAGTCTCGGAACGTGGGAGGCAGAAGCAGGAGGATCTCTGGGAGTTGGAAGCCAGAGAGAGTTCCATGACAGGCTCCAAAGCCACACAGAGAAATCCTGTCTGAGCCCTCTCCCCCCAAAAAAAGAAAGAAAAAAAGAAAGAACTGTTTTTCTGCCTGTGCACTACCATGGATCAAGCCACGATGATAATGAACTAAACTCTGAATCTGTAAGCTAGCCCCAGTTAAGTGTTTTCCTACATAAGAAAGAGGAGAAATACAAATTGAGTGGAAGCAGACAAGCCAGAAGAGTTCATAGCATGTATGGTTGTCCTCTGCAGCATGGCTGTTTAACATGTGAGCTTGCTTTCATGTTGGAAGAACTTCTTTGCTGAAGCCACTCCAAAGTGATTTTTGCCTTAATAAACATGAGGATTTGAGAGTATTGAACCCAATGTGATGGCTTGGAATGAAAATAATGCACCCGAGGCATATTTCAGAAGCCTGGATGTGTGGTTGATGACATATCAGATTTTGGTTGATGTATGCAAACTATACAAAATGAATCTAAGACCTGATCGTGTATTGTCTTCTACAGGCTGGCATGACATTTATGAGGGTTCAGTAATAGTCATAATCTGAACCCCAGAGAGAAATAAAAGGGCCAATGGGAAGGTGACAGGTGAGCCACAGTACAGGAGGCTGTGTGTCTCGTGTTCAGGGTAGTTGTTGGGCAGTAAGTGGCTGGATTGCCCTGTTATATGAGCCTTGTGATTTTGTTATATCCCTAAAACATACAATTCTTGAGTCTACTGGTCTTAGGGGAAGAGAGCTATAAAAACTTAAGCTAAGTGGATAAAACAATTCAAGACATTCTTTCACTCTATCTGGGGGTGATATCTATAAGAATGTAGACTGTTGGCTTTCATAGCAAGAGTTTTTTGTTCTTGATTCTTTGCAAACAGTGAAAAGCAAAGAGATTTTGAATAATGACACCACAAAGAATGATGCGTGTCTTAGGTGCTGGATCTGTGTGCTCTGACTTAAACGTTACACTACATGTGTGGTTGAAACCCCACATTTCATTCTTTAGATACCTGAAAACACTGTTCTCAGAAATCAGTTCTCAGAAATGTTAATAAGCAGACAGAGACAAGGTTGGGCTTCCTGGGCCACTGAACTTTCCTAGTCCTCTGTGGCTGGTTCTCCATCCACTGTCCTGCATGAATTCTGGGCTCATATCTCTTGATACTGCAGACACACATCAGCTCTCATGCCTACAAAGGTGATACTATTAAGTTTTTTCATGAAAACACCTTCCCTTTGTACTCAGCTGCTTTGTGACTTCCCTCACCCCAACTTGCTATACTGGACAGCCAGTGTGGGAGTTCAGGGTGGCTCTGGACATTGGGTATAGGTAGTGTGTAGTGGTATAAAGTTTGTAAATGAGAAGCATATTGGGAGATAGATGGTTGAACAACGTTGGGACTGTGTTTAATGTCACAGTACTATCTATATACACAAAAATTATTAAGGCCATGCATTTTATGTTATGTGTATTTTACCATAATAAAAATGCTGTTTATTTAAAATAGTGAACTTCCTGCCTAAAAAACCCTACAAAGTTAGTTTTTTCAACAGCTCATTGTGATCTGAAGGATGAATCAGACAATCCTGGGCAGTGGATATATTCAGATGGGGAGCTGTTAAGACTCCAAATATTCAACAGAGGATATGAAATGTGATGAACAGAGTTCTCCTTTGCAGCCAAGGAGAACCTGAGTAGTCTCTCTTAGACTTGGAGATGTAACAACCGTCCATCTAGAGGTCCCCATATCTCATGGACTTTCCTTTTGCTTTAGTGCATTTGTACTCATTCTAATCTTCACGGAAATTACGGGACCTTAGACATCTCTCCAACCTCTCATCTGAAAACTGAGGAGCTCACCAATATACAGTAGACTGCTTCTAGATGCAAGGCAATTGTATCTTTTGCTTCCAAAGGCAAAAAAAAAGTATTTATAGTGAATATTAAGA
This sequence comes from Sigmodon hispidus, assembly GCA_004025045.1. NCBI lineage: Eukaryota > Metazoa > Chordata > Mammalia > Rodentia > Cricetidae > Sigmodon > Sigmodon hispidus. The sequence goes on along the minus strand of PVIH01001061.1, from coordinate 121,700 downwards.
TTCACATTAGGGCTGGAGAAATGGCTAAAGGTTCTTCCAGAGGTCCTGAGTTCAATTCCCAGCAACCACATGGTGGCTCACTACCATCTAAGATGGGATCTGGTGCCCTCTTCTTTTGCTGTATACATAATAAATAAATAAATAAATAAATAAATAAATAAATAAATAAATTTTAAAAAGGAATCACGTTAAGGTGATTATATTATAACTCGATTGTCAATCATATAAGAGAATTATATAATAATTGCATTAATTTTTGCTTGGTTTTAATTTTGCTTTCTATTTTTTTTGTTTGTTTTACAAAGTAGGGGGATCACTCTGAATGCACATGGCAGCCTAACTCTTTACAGAGGGTACCTAATGGTGTCAGTTGAGATGACTCTGAGGTGAGGATGTCTCTTGTGTTGCTCATTGCCCTATGTAAGGCCTTTGTATTACAGATGGAAAAGCAGCCACAGCTAATTGGTAACTATGATTTAATTGTTTCCAAGCCACTCTTTGCTTCCTGTATTTTGCTTAAATGCACTTTTGGTGATTCAGATTTAGAAGCATATACAGTTATGTTTGTTCATGTGCAATGGAGCAAAATTCCTTGAGTTAAGATATCCACTGAAGAATCAGAGGCACAAAGGCTGACACTTGAGGAGGAGACAATGCAGAGTCCACCCAGAATGTAGGAAATATTTGCTCAGCTGGAACATTCTTTCTAATCCTAAACTTACCCAGCAATGTGTGAAATGGCCACATTGGCTTTGCTGCCAAGTTGAGCAAAGGCAGCCCAGATATACTTTCCTGCACATTTAGACCCCAAATTCCAAGCTTGAACTTAGGCCAGAAGAATCTTTCAACAGTGACCAACATGACATGGGAAATTAAGCCAACAGATGCCTCAATGACTCAGTCTTGACATAGCCTTCTCTGATGACATAATTAGCCTTGTTTGCTACTATGGTGACCTTCACCTTGAGCTTCTCAGATTGTGGCAGGGAATGTCATAAAAACAAGGACAAAGTAAAATTAGCATTTATAGATATTTCCAATGACAGCTGACATTTTAATGTATTTTTCAAGTAGTATGTATAGATTTCTACTTATAAATGATTTTTAAAACTTGACAGCAGTGGTGACTGGCTAAGAATGTAAGCATCCTCAAGTTTGCCCCTTTAAAAAACTAAAACAAATTTGCATACTAATGAGATGGGCAAGCTTTTTTTGTTTTTCCAAAAAGAATCTTAAAAAAAATCTCAGCTCTTAATATCTGACATTGAAGGACATAGGACATCTTCAATGATTTTTAGACTTGATCAATATATTTTGGCCATATAATTGTCAATACTGTGAATGCCACAATCTTTAAGAATATTGTACAAGGGGCTGGAGAGATGGCTCAGCGGTTAAGAGCACTGTCTGCTCTTCCAGAGGACCCGGGTTCGATTCCCAGCACCCACATGGCAGCTAACAACTGTCTGTAGTTCCAGTTCAAGGCAAATAAATAAAGTTTTAAAAAAAAAAAAAAAAAAAAAAAAAAAAAAAAAAAAAAAAAAAAAAAAAAAAAAAAAAAAAAAAAAAAAAAAAAAAAAAAAAAAAAAAAAAAAAAAAAGAATATTGTACAAAATAGTAGAAGTATATTTTAGGGCAATTCAACAACTGTTAGAAATCCTGTCTTACTCCCAAGCCAAAATTTATTTCAGAATTTTTTGACAAAATTCAAGTCAGCAGCTAGGGCAGTAACTTTAAAAATCTGACCCGCAAATGTAATCCACTCCAAAGATAGACTAGGTGCTTCTTATGCCAAATAAGGCATAGCAAAGTATTGAAAGTTTGCACTTTTGTAATAAAACCATGAAGCTTCTACAAGAGCAGGAAAGCTTATGCAGAATAAACACACTGCAATTCATATCAGACAAAAGTCTCAACCCCCACCAGGGCATTTCCAGCAGCCTTTGTGGGCACTGTATAGTATGTTAGTAAGCTCAGTGCTAAGTGATCAGGGTCTGGGTCCAGAACAGAGGCTACAATGTAGCAGCAGATGATTTTGAATTCACATTTGGTGGTTGAATGTTCAGAAACATTTTACTGTTGTCAATTTTTTTGTTGAAGTCCCACATTTGGCTACTTAATTCCTTGTGGAGGGAGCCCCACAGTTTAATAAGCTATGGTCTAGAGAAGGGTCTCAAAACCTAACATCCAGACCCTTGAAAGACCAGTCTAATGCAGCACATCTTCTGTTACCCTGCTAAGTGTTCTCTTCCTCTTGTTCTGTCTCTCTCTTTTGCCATTCTGACACTTTTAATAAGAGAATCTCAGAGACAACGCACTTTGCTTTCTCCTTTTTAAAAGCTGCCATCTTCCAAATCCAAGGTGAGACATCAGAACACCTCACCCAAGCCCTGCTGCAGCCTTGAATGCCTGTCTAATTCTGATCCAAATGAGAGAAGAATCCGTGTGACCACCTATGCCCTGAGCCATGCTTCACCTTCTTTTGAGAAGAACAGAAAGGAACCAATTCCTAGATGAAGGAACCATTTGAAAAGTTAAAATCCAACAATGTTTCTTTTCTCTTACAACTACCTTGTTGAGTTCTATAATAAAGATATAGCCGATAAAGACACTTGCCACCAATCCTGGTGACCTGACTTCAATCCCTGGGACTCACATAGTAGAAAAAGAAAAAAAAAAAATCTTAGAAAGTTGTTCCATGCTACATGTCATATAGATGCCTCCCCCCTCCCCAGTGCATTCATGCACCTGTGATGTGTGTGCACATGTAATTAATAAGTAAACGATCTTTCCTTTAAAAAATATAAAAATAAAAATGTCAAGAAGATTCTCAAGCAACAAGTGAAGAAAACTTACATCACGTGACATGGAGGGTGGATTCAGAGGCAATCTGGCCCGTTCCCTCCCTAATACCTGAAAACTCATTGGTACCCAGAGTTCAAGACAGATCACAAAGGAGACACTGTATTTCCCTGATATCTCTCATGCTAGCTTTGTACTCTAGTGTGGGGAATGAGCTTCAGTCCTCTGGAAGGATTATTTCAGGTTTAGTATTTAGATTTAAAGACACAATGTTCTCTTTGCTTTGAAGTGAAATCATTGTATCTTATTTGTAAAAGTTTGATGACAGTGCTGGTTAGTTAAGCAGAGCTCCTGGCTGTGTTCCAGCTTCTATGTGGCCTCGGGCACTGAGAAGCAGCTCAGTATCCTGTAAATGCCATGGGTTTCTATAGGGCTTTGATACTGTTTAAAGACAAAACTTCCAAACTTGCTTCTGTGTGGTTAAACATCAGAATCATTCTGAAACATTCTTAAAAGTTAATACAGTTATCCCAAGAACTAAGTACTCATTACTATAAAACCTCAGCAGTACTTACTAACATAGTGCCCTCAGGGCTTAGTACAGATATTATCATAAGGGAATTAGACATTGTAGTTTGAACTGGTAGTTGTTTCTGCTTGGATCCTGTTTTTGTCAAAAAATACACATAACCCTCTCTTCTGAAGAAATGAACCCTTGAGATTTTGTGAAGTGTTTGCACTGTCACAATTCAAAACCAAAATAACTAGACAATATTCTGATATTTACTTCAAAATGCAAATATGTAAACTATACTGCAAATAATAAAAACTATACTGACTATTTGTTTCATCACATAAAATATCAGAATTAAAACCTGTCCAATAATGAATGCTTGAATTGATAGAGTAACTTAATTGGTGAGATCGAAAGTTAAACAGTAAGTGAAAAAATTATTATTTATTTATTTATTTACATCTCTTGTTCATTTTCAAGACTTCCCCATCCCAGTATTGACTTCAATAATATTTTTTTTACTAAAATTATAATGCCCCATTTTTTCCATTTTAGGCTTGACTATGACAGTACTGTAAGAATACAACCCTCACTTTAGTAATAAATAATAGACTAATAATAACTAATAATAGAAATTTGTATCCTGTTAGCAGGTGATAGGGAGGAAAAAGGGTCTGTTTGTCTGTCTTTTATTAAATGCTATGGAATAGCAAATCTCCCAGTGTCAGGCTGTTTAAAATGGTGTTGTTTGTGTAAACTACACAGACAGTAACTTTCCTGAGATGTACGGGCAAGAACCACATTTTAGTAGTCTAGAAACAAAACTGTGGTGCTCTGAGGGTGAGAGAAATGGAAAGAAAGGTCCTGATAAGTCTTGTTGGCCTTAGGGGATGTTGTTAGGAGTCAGTGGCTGGAAGATAAGCTGCACATTTATCACAACAGATAAATCATCTCATTAGGCAAATCACCTCATTAGGACACAGAGGTCTGAGTAAATAGCACTAGCTGATAAGTAGCAGTGAAAAAAATCTGAGTCTGAGTTGGCAACAACAGCCACCAGCTTTGAAAGTTTGATTCAGTATTGTAAATAAATTCTAGAAGTTAAAAATCCAAGTAAAGAGAAACACACATACACACACACACACACAGAGACACAGAGACAGAAACAGAGAGAGAGAGAGAGAGAGAGAGAGAGAGAGAGCTGTCTGTTTAAGTAAGTCTCTGTTTAACGTTTTTTAATTAGCCTTGGTTTTCATATGTTAATAAGCTGAGTTTGTTAGCATTTTAAAAGAGAGAGACAAACAGCCCTCCCCTCATGAAAATGGTACAAAAATTACAGGAATTTATAGAAAAATACCGACCTGTAGGTCTACCAAAAAGTTTATCAAATATTAACCATGCTGGCTATTAGATTTAGATAATTAAAAATAAAATTTAAAATTTTGAAGGAAAATCATTATTTTCATGTTTCTTGGGCTCTGCTTTGAGCAATGTATTTTTAAGAGCATATAATATCAATTAGGTAATTCTGATACCTGCTGGTGCTAACTGCTAACTACTGTCTTACTATTCTTATAGTTTTCAATCCCTGTTGGGCTGACACTTCACGTGAGGTGAGGAGAATCATTTTTACCAAGAGCTTTGAGACATCTGGGGCACCTGATTACCTTTGCCAGTACCCCTAACATCCACAGCTGCGGTCCAAGCTACCATCCCAAGCCATTCCAATACTAACTCCGCGGCCAAGTTTAAGAATACTACCACCGCACTCCATGAGGCTCAGAGATGTGTTTATTCACAAGGGGTTTGCAGTGACCGGGTGTATCCGCAGAGAAACGCCAAAGGAAAGGGAATAGCACACCCCACCTCAGAGAACTCGAGCCTTTAGACCTGTGTTCGGAATTCAAAGTCCTGGAAGACAGACGTGAACTACCATGGACACTAATGTTAAGGGAGGAGAGCAGCGATCAAAATGTAATTGCGTATTTACACCTCTTTGGAGCGCTCCTTTTCTCTCGTTACAGTTTGTGACTTTATAGTGTGTTCAGGATACATGGTCCCTTCCAGCAAGCAATTTGGAGAACTGCATGGAAAATAGGAAGAAGGTTGACTCTGGAAAAGGGTTAACGAGAGTTTGATTCTCGATCTAACGAAGACTAACAGAACAAATATTTAATGCTTTTCACCGATCTCCTGCGCCTTCAAGGTAGCTTACATCTACCTAGAAGTAAATTTTTGAGTACTTGGAAAATCGTCTTAATAACTCATAAACCAACAATTGATAAGCCTTAAGAAGTATGGAGAAATGGCGTGCCCTGTGAAGAATGAACGACGAACTCTTCAAGGAGAAACCCCCTTTGCCTAACTGCTTTTGCAGGACCATCCAGTCCCGGGAACCCCCGCGCTAAAGCCGTCTCTCAGCCAGGCAAGCAAAGGTTGGGTCTGTGCAGCTCAGAAGCCGCAAGTCCGAGGCTGCAGATAGAGACCGCATAGCACCACCTGTTCTATTTTTTCTTCACCTAGGTCAGGGGTTGGGGGATGAGAAAACACGGTTTCTGCACACTTAATCCCTAAGGTAAGAACTACAGTATCATTTCCTTGTTTCCAAAATTCAGAGATCCCTGAAGAAAGGTGAACTGGCTCCACTCTGAGTCGGTCTATCCAGGAATTTGCCAAAACGCCCGGGAACTTTATGTTGGAGAAGACATCTGAATGCCACCAGGAATACCACCTGGAATGCAACTTGGTGCAACATCGACAATTCATTTTCCACTCTTAGGGGTTTAGAGTCTGGGAGTCGGGAAAAGTCTTCTCCTGTAAAAGAATGTGGAACTCGTTGCAAACCAAAAAATCATGAAAAACGACTGAATAAAAAAGAAAACTCTGATGAAGAAACACGGTCCCAGCCCTTGGTCAGCCGAGCCGCTGCACTGCATTCGCAAGCTCTCAGAAGATGATCCTGATTGTTTTACCAAGAGACAAGGAAAACACTACCCCACATTCAAACAGGGCGTGTAAAGATGGTCCTTACTGTAGACCGAACACCAACACCTGCACTAGTGCTAGCTGGCTACTTAACTGTGCCCAACTTCGCGAAGTTCCTCCTTCCGAGAGCCACTTTCCTTCTACAGAGCGGTGTGGGCTGCAGGCAAGGAGTAGGGGGCCCAAGTCAGCTGCTGGCAATAAATACAGCCTCTGGGTTTAGAGCGATACACTCTTTAAATTTCTAGCCCCACTGGGACAAAGTGGGCTGGCGCCCACGATGTTCGTTTTAAAGCGGGTACAGGAAAGGCAGACTTAATGGGAACTCTGCCTTGGTTTTAAACTCCTTCTAAGTGTCTGAATTTGAATTTCCCTCCCAGAGCTTTGGCCGAACCCTGCTCGGTAGATTCTGCTGGGCGGCTAAAGGGAAGATTCCTTGGCTCAGGTCACCCGCAGGCGGATGTGGCTCGTACATTGCTGAGACAACTGCCAGGCTGTGGATTTAGGATCTAGCACACCACATCCAGATGTTCACTGCCAGGGAGACTGGCCAGCCAGGGGTATACACTATGCGCAGAGTGCCGGGTGCTGGGGCCTGACGCGGCGGGGCTGAGTCCCAGCGGACACGCAACGTGGGCGCGGGCGGTGGCGGTGCTGGGAGCGCCTGCTCCGCCAGTGGGCGTCTTCTGCGCCGCCACCGCCGCCGCCTCCACGGGCAGCGGCACTGCGGCGCTTTTCTCCACTGCTTTGGAGCGGTGGCCGCGGATCAGGCTTTGGAGTGTGCACACACCACGCCACGCCCGCGGGCAGCAAGCCTCTCGCCCGGCAGGGAAGGACGAGGATTGTGCACACCAGCCTGCACCGAGGCGCTGGGACTTGGAACTCATCCCCAGCCAGGGGTCCTCTTGAATCCCAAAGGAAACATGATGTGAACCCCTCACCCAGCGAGGCCACCAAGAGGCGAGGTGGACCGGACCGAGCTTGTGAGCAGCGAGCAGCGGGGAGGGCTGGTGCTGCGGGGGCGGAGCCCGCCTTGTCCGGGCCGCCGCGCCCTCTCGCCTGCCCCCTTGGAGGCTGGGGAGGAGGGCCATGGCCAGCCAGGAGGAGCGGTCCGCTCCCCACCCCCAAGCCCCGCTGCTAGCGGCTGGGGACCAGCCGGGCCGGAGCCAAGTCCATCAGGAACCCCGACGCGGCGAGGCCAGCGGGCGGAGTACAGAGGGCCTGAGCCTGGCCCGGGAGGAGCTTGCGGCGCCCCCGCCCCTGTCCCGGTCCCTGTCTCCCACAGGCCACGCCAGCCGGGCTGGGGGCCCCAGCGCCCTCTCTGCGCTCAGCACGGGCAGCTGCGGCTGGGTGGCGGCCCGTGCTCCCTCGGTGCTCGCCTTCTCCTCCCCTATCCCCTCCTCCTCCTCCTTTTCATCTTCCTGGTACTTCTGGCCGCCGCCCCCCCTGCCCCCTCCCCCTCTTGTCCCCTCCTCATCTGCCTTCCACCTCCCCGTGCGTCTCCCGAGAAGGGAGGGCGCAGCGGCGGCTGGAGGAGGAGGAGGCGGCGGCGATGCTGGCGGAGGAGGAGGAGGACAAGAGGCAGCTCCCTTGAGCGTTCTCCCCGGCAGTAGTCACCGCAGCGGCGGTGGCAGCGGCGGGCGGTGGCGGCTCTTCCTCTCGCCTGCGATCCTAGGCTTGCTGCTTCCAGCCCGTGCCGGGCCCCGGCCACCGCCGCCACCGCCGCGGCTCCCCCTCCACCCGGGCGCGCGCCGCACAGACTCCTCGGGCTTTCCGGGCGCCGGCGGGGGCTGCCCTGGCCTCGGCCCTGGCTCTGCTGCCGGTGGCCGGACTCCGTGGCGGCCCCGAGGCGCCGCCTTCCCCCTCGCCACCGCTTGGCCGCTGCTCTTCGGCTCCGACATGGAAGATGGACCTTCTAACAATGCGAGTTGCTTCCGAAGGCTGACCGAGTGTTTCCTCAGCCCCAGTAAGTGTTCCAGCCCCATGTTCCCCACAACCCGGGCGTTTTCTCCCATGGTGGGGTCGAGTGGGAGCCTTGGATCGTGGGGTGGGAAGGGAACTGTTGTGGTGGTGCGTGTCTGGCAAGGTGCGTGTGTACCCGGCTGAGATCGGCCAGTGGGCCCCAGGAAGCTGGTGGCACCTCCGTGGTGTTCGGACCGCCCGTCAGTGTAGGGACACCGGGCTTTCCCAAGCCCCGCGTGCGCGCAGAAAAAAGATTGACACTGGAGAGGATCAGGATCCAGACATTTAGAAACTAACCTGCTTTCCTAGAGCTGTTCCTGACCACCATGACCTGGACCATTATTTATACTATTAAGTTTGTCGCCAATTATTCCACTATTCTCTCCAGCCTGTGACCACAAGACTGGAGTATATAGGTTTCCTTCCACTGGGAGTCCTAGGGATCCAAGCCACTGGATTCCTGCGACTATGGTGGGGCAGGCAGGGCTCAGGAACCTGAGGCTTCCAAATGTAAGGGAAGGTTGTGCCTGCGCCTGCCGTGACCGTGTTCTGGCGCAAGGTCCAGTGGTATGGAACTGGATATGCCCACCCTCATGAAGAGGCTGTATCCCCGCCATCCCCACCTCACATAGATTCTTGGTAGCTGGTGCTGCTTGGGTGGGTAAGAAAAGCCGTGGAACAATGGGGCATTAGCATGGAAGAAAGAGGGACCTCTGGTTCGCTCTGACCCCATGGGACGATGACCATTCTGCCTCTCCACTCCGAGGCACGGAGCTGAAAGCCTGCTGGGGCAGGGGCAGTAGAAGGCGTGTCATGGGGGTTGGGGGGGGGCGAAGATGAGATTGATCTGAGAAGTCAAGGCAGCACTTCCCTGGAAGGAAGGAGGCAGGCAGGAGATGTTGAGAGAAGAGGATCCAGATGCGCAGAGGAAGGAGTCGCTGCGGTTGTGGATGGAGGGCGAGCAGGGTGAGGATCAGAACACTGGGTCCGGACGGGACCAGGTGGGACCTGGTGGGAGGGTCTGTGCTCTGAGAGGGGCACATAACATGGGAAATTGGGAGCCTCTGGCATCCGCCGGGCCCTGCGTATGGATTTGGTGCCTCAGTCCACCGCGTGCGCACCCGAGCCTTTGTCTGCATCTCGCTGGAAAGCCGCGCTTTTGCCTGGCTTTCTTCAGGCGGACTCTGTCAGGTTGCAAATTAGCTTTCTTACTACTGCTCCCAAGTACCACTCACTCCTTGACCAGGCGAACCTCGGCTCTGGAACATAGAATGCCTGGCTTGAGAACCCTCCTCAGGACCAGAGCTGGTGTAGGTGCAAGCCCAGGAGCTCTTAGGATATAGCCACCAGGAAGGTGATCATGTTGCCTTCAGGATTGGATTGATTCCTGCAATCCTGCTTCCTCAGCCCTGGGCCACTTCACGGCCACATGGCTCAATGGCCACTCATACATCTGCAGTCAGTGTTCAGCAAATCTTAGACTGTCTGTTGGCTTTGATTTCCTCAAAGGGTGTGGACTGTGCGCTCCCAGCTGACCTCTACTTCTGAGGCTTCCCTTGGGTATCTGCCTCCACAGCCCCATCCTGTGTATTTTTGACTTACAGAGAACTGTGCTTTGAGCACCTATGTATAAGCTTGTGCTTTTTCCCTTGGACCGTGGTCAGCAGAGACTAACTACACTTCCCCAAAGGAACTCTAGGGATTGGCCCTGGCAAAAGGTGAGGCCCATAGACTCTCTTGAGGTTGTTGAAATAAATCTAAAGCCCATGACAGGGCTTGTCCTGGATCTTCTTCCTGATAAGCATTACATTTTTCTTTACAAACTAAACCTTTTTTTCTTTTGGCAACTGGTGTGTATGTGTGTGTGTTGGGGGGGGGCATGTTCAAGCACACATTGTAGGCCATTGTACTTGACTGTGCCAAGTGCTTTGTGAAGGAGATTTGGCCAGAACACTATTTTTTTTTTTTTTTTTTGAGATTAGGGTCTGCATTTGTGTGTATCTGAAGATGCTATCTTTGTCTGGGGATGGTGCTGAAGTTGAGGTAGAAATTATTCAATCATCTTTGAATAAAGATAAGCAGCTCCAGAGAGATCTAAATTGTCTTAGGTAATAAAGGGCATCCTACCTTGGTGGGGAGCTGTTTTTCCAGGGATCTACTCTATACATGGTTCCAACTTGGAGAAGGCAACTTTGCTATGACATCCTCACTCTTGTCCGAAGAACAGATTGGGTGTGGATAGAAACACAAGGTTCCTGCAGCTCTGTATGGGATACTCCTGTGTTCCTTAGTACTAGGTTACTTGTAAACAGTGTGTTCTTATACCCCGACTCAAACGTAGAAAAGGAGGTTGATGCCTAAGGGAAGGCTGCTTGCTCTTTGTGCTTCTGCCTCCTGAACCATACACTTTTAGAGGTTCTGTTTCAGTCTTCGGCCAAAGAACAGCCAACCAACCTAGGTCTCCATCACTAAAGTATCTGCAACTTGGCATTTTTCTTGGGGGGCGGGGATGAGCGTTTTGGAAAGAACTTGTGTATTCTCCAAGGATGTGAAAATACACAAAGGTATTCAGATGTGTCCCTGTGGCATTTGTAATTTTTTTCTTTCACTTTGATCTCTTTGTCAGCCAAACAAATTGTCATGTGCAGGCTGCTGAGCCCAGCTGCTACCTAGACAAGTGCACATTGCAAGTGCACAAAGCAAACCCTGTGTAGAAGTACAATAGCCTGTTCCTGTTCCTGTCTGTTTTGTTCTTCATTTGGTTTCACCTGACCATGTACTAAGCAGACACTTGTCTGAAACCAATGCCATGTGCTAGATCCAGCCCTTGCCAGTTCCTCTCTCAAGCATCTGGGAGCTACAGACCTGTCTTGGGCTAGTAGGGTGAGAAGGAGCCTTCCAAGCAAGAGTTGGCTCAGCGTGGATGCTGAGTGTTACAAGTGGTCTTCCTGCCTGATGTTGTTCCTCTGTGTGAATCAGGCCATCCCTGGATTCACATCATTTCCTGTCCTCTGCTGACCTCTAGACCTCTGCTTCTCCTTTTACTGCTGGAAGAGCTGCTGATTGAGTAGGAAAATTCTGTCCATGGAGAGACAATTGTCCTGGAGCACCCTCATAGTTCATTTTGCATGGGGGGGGGTGTCACACTGACAGACCAATAGGAATTACAGTCAGCTTCCCAACAAACAAAGGCCGTCTATGCTACCTAGTTAGTATTGTGGATATATAGTGGCATGGCTGGAGAAGGCATTGCATGGGAAGGGCAGGAGATAGACTTGGGGAAAAAATACAGCTGTAGGGATAAGAATCTGAAGCCACAAATACATACTGCTTGCAAATGTCTCAGTGTGCTGTGTTTTACCAGTTAACCAGTGTGAGAGACAGAAAGAACTCCATGCAAAGGAAAGGGAGAATATGAAGAATGTGTGGGGGAAAGATATAAAGAAAGCAAAGGAAGTAAGACTAGGAAAGTTTGTGAATGCAGAGTGCACATGCCTTCCCTTTGTAAATGACTATGTATTTCTCAACTATTCTAAACAGCAAGTGCACATTTGGACAACTTGTGAGCCTGTCACTTGCCACTCTTAAACTGTCTCCTGGGGTGTGAGGACTGCGTGGCCGGTACTAGAATACACTGAGATAAATATGATCCCTGTAAAGGCAAATGCGCTCAGCATTCCAGACAACAGCAGACTCCACAGTTAGGGTGTTCTTATGAGCTTTGTGAAATTGCTGCTACAGAGCAGTGCCAGACTCAGAGCCAAGCACAGCACCCCAGTGGGCCGAGATCAGCCAAGGCCTGATCAAAGCTTGATGATGAGGACCCACAAAGTCTATAGAGTGTAACTATGTGTAAGATGTAAAGATGGCACCATACTCCCCAAAGACATGACATACAGACATGGGTACTCCAACAGGTGACCCAAATTGCAATCTGTAAATTCTTGCCAGGCTGGGTGTGGGCAGTGAGCATCATCAGCTATCCATGGAGGGGTGAGCTGGTTTTTGGTTGGGTCAGCAGTTGAAAGGGCAAAGCTATTTAAACTGGGTGGTGTTATAATATTTAGATTATTAATATGTAATCCCATGAAATCCTACTTTTAATTTGAAATAAATTTGTGTGGTCAGAGGAATCTCCTAAAAGTTTAAATGGCAAAAACTAGGATGTTAAAAGACAAGCCTTCTCTCCCAAACAGATACATTTGTCTCTGAGAGATATTATGCACATAAAACATTTTGTGTCCTAGAACAAAGAAGAGCATGTTGACTATCAGACAGGTTAACCTTGTGTGGGGAACATTTTGTTAGTTAGCAAATCTCCACCTTGATTATTTTAAAAATAGCCTGGATGACTGGGGAAATCTTTTCCTCCAAGTCTGACTGAAGGAAAACTCTCAGGAACAGGAAATCTATGGCTGTGGCAAAGGGCAGAGCAGGCACCCAGCATTCCTCAGGCCTGTATATCTACTGCTTTTCACTCCTGACACTGGCTTACTTTCTAGAAAGCAACTGGAGAGAACTGTGAGCAGGAACTTGTCTGTGTCCTGATGCTGAAAGTAAGACAGTGGTAGACCCGTGAGGAAGGTACATTATCTGCTTGTGTGGGAAAGCTGGAGGTGCCGGCAAAGCAGAGCCATGTGTGGGAATGAAGTATGGCACCCGAATGGGACCTGTATGCATGTGGCCTTTTATCCAGAGTTTATGCTGAGCTCTGGTTCTCCAGCAAGTATGTGAGAGCAGAATAAATTCGCACATGTCCTGCACCTTCAGGAGAGGGTAGAGTTTTTGCTTCTGTGTTCCCAGCAGTGCTGGAAGGAGACTCAGACAAGACCCCAGCTTGGAAGATCCAGCGGGTGTTTTATAGGATGTCAGGCCCATGTCTCAAGGGAACAGGAAAGGGACTTAGCCTGGCAGGAGGAGCCTAAGGAAAACATTTTGGATAAAGAAGGCACCTCTAGAAGGCATAGACGGGATGTTAGCCATCGAAGGGGAAAGGAGTTACAGGTCTACACTAAGGCCTCCTTGTAAGGAACAGTCCTCTGAATTCAGAGAGAGGTGTGAAGGAAAGCCAGCAGATCTCCATGGTGCAGGGGAAATCTTGTGCATGGCAATACACAGGTAAGTGGAGAATAGAGGGACAGGTGACATGGTGGGTGGCTGTGTAGACATTCGACACCATGGTTCATGGATTGGAAATCTGGGGGTGAGGTGGGGTGTATGACTGAGATGGGAGTCAGTCATGACTGTGTACCTTTGTCGTAGGTGTCTTGACTTGGGCAGTACCTGCTCTCCACTGCTCTCTAGTGGTAGAGACAGCAACCACCCAAGAAACCAAGCAAAACACACCACAAAGGTAGGCAGAGAATTCATAGAGAGCCACCCTTGGGCTCTGAAGGTCAGTTTGGAAGGATCTGAGCTGTGCAGCCTGGCCAGCTATGGTGTGCAAAGCAGTCAAAAGAAGACTGGCAAGGCAGATGGGCCCTGGGCTGGAGAAGCAGAGAGAAAGGATGTCTGATGAAGCCCACAGATTAGCCAGAACAGGGCTATGGAAATTAGGGAAAACTAAACATGGCCCTGGTACTAGGGGGCTTTGGAGACTGTGAACCACTGAGTTCTGTGATTCATGTTCTGGAGGCTTATCTGAGTGTAATTTGGGAAGTAAATCTTGGTGTTGTTGGGGAAGGTGGTGTACAGAATTAGAGGGGTGACGGCAGAATTGAAAGGTAATGGAGGGCCCATGAGGTGTTTGGAGGCACCGAGTGAACTACACAGCTGTTGTTACAGGAGAGAAAGAGAATGCAAGCCTGGGCTTCTGGTTACAGGGAAGGGGACCCCTCTGTGCAGGTATAGGCACAGGCAGGTTTCGCAGTTGTGAAGCTGAGATGCTCAAGGTGTAGTAGATGCTAAATGTTTATGGAGCCTGTCTATTCCCCAAGGCTGGAGAATAATGACAGAGGCATGCATGACATCTGATGCTCTCATGGGGAGTCAGTCGCCGAATGCTTTGTGGGAATCTGGAAGTTCTGAGGCAAATGGATAGCTGTGGTTGCTGATCAGTGTCTTGGTACAGGGTTGTAGGTCTCCACTGAAGACTGAGGAGTTTGAGGATGATCTTGGCCTGAAGTGAATTAGAAAGAAAGAATGTGATCCCTGAGCACCGAGGCAGAAGGTTCCTTGGAGAGTGGATTCCCAAAGTGGGTAGTGGGAGTGAGAGAGTCAGGCATGATTGACAGCAGCGAATGGAAGAGTGCATCAGACGGGAGTGATATGGGACAGATGCATCATGGAATTCCAAAGAGGAACCTCAGAGATCAAGTAAGATCCGGTGGCCAGCATGTCAATAGGATCCTTGACTTGGGAGGCCTGTGGAGTGAGGGTACCCATGGCTGTGGCTTCATCCCAGAGATGCTTGAGAATGTCCATCTGTTGAAGTAAAGGGGTCTGAAGAACCAGTAAATGTTGTAAATGATTTCTGGCCCCGACTAGCTGGCTTAAACTCAAGGTTTGGACCCACAGTCCCACAGAAACACGTGCAGTCCTACAGAGACACAAACACTTACTTTTAAGCTGATTGACCTAGGGTTTAAGCATATAACCTGCTAGCGCTTGCTCTCAATCTAACCCATCTTGTTCAGTCGTGCAGCTCGGTACCTTTTCTCAGAGCAGCATTTCCTCTGCATCTCCTGGCAGCTCCGGTGACTCTAGCATCTATGTCTGGCATCTGTCTCTGCTCTGAGATGTTCTGGAGTTTTCATAGTATGGCAGCCCTGCCCACACTTCCTGTTTGCCTTTGGCCAATCAGTTTTTATTAAACCCATAGGCAGGACAAATATTTACATTACCAGCAAAATCCCACCACAAGCAAATGAACAAACATCTCTGTCTGGAACATAGGATGGGATGGGGTGTGGTAACCTGGGAAAGCTGGGTCCCAATGGGAAGTGCTTTCTGTGGTGGGAACTGTGAGCACCATGATGTGGTTGCTGCTATCACATGTGGAGGAATGAGAGGTAAGAAATGCTTCATCAGATGCCAGCTTTCCAGCACTCCAGTTGTCCAACATTTTGGCTCTTTGGAGGAAGCTAGACAGTAGGATAAGGCGTGAGAAAGCTTTTGGGAAGGAGGGGGAGAATGAAGAGAGAGTCAGGGGCGTAGAAGGTCTCCTGGGTGCTTGGGAGGGGCGCTTAGTAACCCAAAATTAGATGGGTGTGGGAGAGTGACAGGGAAACACTTGGAAGAAAAGTGGTGATAGAAACCAAAGACTGGGTACAGGAAGAGTGAATGGGTCAAGGGGCAGGCCTGAGCAAATGATTCAAGATCATACAGAGCTAGGAAGTCTGCCTAATGTTTTGTTCACACTTTTTCTAATGAGAAGCGACTCACTGAGTGGGATCTGAGGTTGTCTTGGAAGGAAGAATTTGAGGGTTGTAGAGGTGAGCAAGAGGAAGGCTCCTGAAAGAACAAAGGATCTGAGCAGCACGCTCAGAGGTGGATCTAGGAAGCCAAGCGTAAGGGAGGGTAAGATGGGTGCCCCAGAAGTGGCACTATGTAAAGAGACTGCAGTGCCACCGAGCAGAGCGGAGAATCCGCTGTGGAAGAACATGCACAGCTCATGTTCAGGGATGGGTAGGTGGACATGGCATGGTTAGGTAATGTGATAACTAATACTGAGTGCCAACTGTGAGACATTACAGTTGTAATAACAGCTGTCAGCATGTTAAGGTCTGTCCCTTCCTTTCACAGAGTTCCTATCTTGAGGAACTCAGACAAGATGCAAGGTAGTGACCCATCTTAATGAGTGACCATGGGAAAAGTGGACATTGGAGGGGCAGAGTGATCCATGGTATTCCTTCCCAGGGACTGCTTTGCCTCCCTCCCCCAAGGCTTCCTGGGCTCTGCTTCTCTTTGCCTCTGTACCATATCTCTTACTTCTTACCGTGTGTCTCACATCTACAGATAAATATCTGGGGAACTTAGATGCTGCGTCATCACCCTCTCTTTGCCAGGAGACTTTCTCTATGCTGACAGCTGCCTGTCTGGGTGTCTTGTCTTTCCCAGGTCTGTTCATGTCCTCTTGTCTGTGCTTCTGTGTGTCCTGGTGCTTATTGTCCCCTTTTGGATCTGTATTTCACTAGTCTTTGTCTGCCTCTAGGGTAGGGCAAATGCTTCATTCATATACTCTTTTCCCAGGACATTTCACTCTACTGACGGAACATGGTTGAGTGGGAGAATCTGAGCAAAATTGCCCTTTAACACTTCCTAAAAAAGATGAAACAATAAAAGAACTTTGCTGCATGGCTCGAAACTTTATTCATTTTTTTTTTCCATGTAATCCAAACACACTCTTTGGCACCAGCGGCCAGGCCTTTGCGTCACTGTGAACACAATACTTGACACGAAGTGAGGTCAGCGGGGAACGGGTAGCCTGAGTGCAAAGGAAGGAATCGGTTGCATGTTCCACATTTGGGTAGACTCGGCTTTGCCTGGGCTGCACTAAGAGCCTTGGTTACTTTGATGAAAACATTTTCTGCAAAGCCAAGGCAAAGTGTTGCATAGAAAGTACTGAAACAATGCCACATGTTTGGAGATGATGAATTATTTACCAAAATACAAGCAGATTTGGACTTTTTAGAGTTGGCAAGTTCTGTGAGAGGCAAAGTTCTGTGTGAAGAGCACTTCTCTTTGATGACAGAGAAAGGGGGTGACTGGAAGGAAGGAGTGCAGACCGGTGCAGAACAGTATGGTGTGTATAATTTATGTGACTTTTTTGTGGGAAGGCCGCCAGGGGCTGGCCTTGTACCCTAGGCTAGTTTTGAACTCAAGCAAAGATCATGTGTTCCTCAGCCTCTCCAGTGATGAGATTACAGAAGCCACCATCACCCCAGTTTCCATGCTTCTTATTATAACTTTGTTTCCAGGAGAAGGTCAAATGTTGTCTCAGAGGTCTATTGCTACAGTTCCCATACGAGGTAATGGTGTCTTTTATGTGCTGTTCTAAGGGTCATGTATATTTTCAGATTTTTCTCTGTGACCCAGGATCAGAAGTTTGCGTATGAAAACATTCCTGTCTAGTCAGTCACCATGTCTTTTGGGGTAATATTTCTGTTTCTTGTGATTAACCGTATCATCTGATTTTTAAGGCTGATTAAAGAGCTAGTTATGAAGGTTCCAGTAATGAGACAAGCCAGCACGGCAGACCCGGAAACAGGCAGGTATGCAGGGTGTTATGCATATTCTACCTCACTTGGTAGAAGAAAAAATAGATGGCTGAAGAGATGATCTGGGGACAAGATGGTATCCATTCCAAAGAAAATGAGATTGTCCCATACATTGTATACCCAGATTAAATTCCATATGGAGAATATATTCAATAGCAAAAGGAAGAAAATTAAAAAAAAAAAAAGAAAAAAAGAAAGAAGGAAGGAAAATACCAAATACCTTGAGGAAATCCTTTCTGGGTTTACGTTAGGAACTTCATTTTAAATGTGACTCAAATTCCAGCAGTAATCAAGAAAGAGCTGACTGAATGGGAAGACAAGAGAAATTCCTTTTGTATACCTCTGGACAGGAACCTGCCCAGAGGGAGTGGCCAGGCTCCACTTTCAGATGCTGTGAAACTCAGAGCCAACCAACAACTTGTTCTCTGATACAAGGTGCTCTCAGAAGTAGTTAATAAAAACCAACCCAGGAAAGTGAGCAAGTGTATAGAAAAAGAGAAGAAATGAACGGCTCCTTTAAGAAACAGTGTCCTGTGGATAAATGTGCTTGCAAACAACACTGGCTGCTCTTTGCACCTGCCAGAGCTGCACAAGTTAATAGGCTTTAGAGCACACTGTTGGTGGTTGTGTGAGGCAACTCTCACAAGTTCCTGTGGGGAGTATTAATTGGCACAGCCTTTGAAGAGAGCAATTTGTCAGTATTGATCAGTATTAAAAATGTATGTTCCAGTGAACCAATAAATTGTTCACCTGGGATTTTATCATTGAGATGCTCTTTTGTGCCATGGGAGTGACTTCCACCATAGGATGTACTCAGCTCTGGCCCAGTGTCCACTTGGAGGGTCTCATTACTTGGTTTCTGTAGAAGTAAAATGGAATACATTGCTGCATTACAAAAAGAAAACACCAACAAAATCTAAGGAGTGCAGGGTGCCTGCATCCACACACATGCACTCTCAGGCCCACTTATATTAGAAAGGTCAATAAAAATACAACTTCCCATTTGTTTCTAATTTTCAGTTAGTTGATCTTACTGGGCAGTCAAATGGGAGGAATGGGCTTTACATAGATGGGGACGGAGGGTCAGAGGAAGTCTTTAATATTACTGCTTTTTAATTCTGGTTTTGCTACTCACCCTGAAATCACATTGGGGAGGAGAAGGGAGAAGGATCTGGAATGCTGTATGATTAACCCCAAGTAACTGGTGGTTGCTGAGGCTTTTTTTTGTTTTGTTTTTGTTTCTTACCGTCATCTTCCTGACGTCAGGCTTTTGTGTGGAGGCTCCTGAAGTTGCTTTCTGCCTTCTTGAAATGTCAAGCCATGAATATTTAAAAGAGAAAAAAACAACAACACACAGATCAACACCCTCCCTGTTGGTGAATCAACTCCATTTCTATGTCACATGCTGATCCAAACACCAAAGCATGCACTTCTGCTGTGATGTATTTCTGACTGGTAGAGCCCTCGGCTTTGGACTTGAGGTGTCAAGTATTGCTTAGATGTTTGGAGGGTTGCCCAGTCAGCCTAAGCTGGAACAATCCACAGTGTTTGGCAAGTCTTCACTGTACGACTGTGAGCTTTGTATATCAGTGGTTCTAGAGCAGGTGAAATGTAGACTCACGAGATGCTGGCAAATAATAATATCTCTGAATGGGGTCCTGTTTATTGTCAACCATTGTGCTGTGGTTGACAGCTACTTGGGGGACATGCACAATCGTGCCTACAGCTCTTCCTGGCCTGCACTAAGCTTAGTGACAGCTGGCGAGCACTGTCCCTGGGGAAAGCCATCTACATAAGGCCTTTTTAGAGCTTTCAGGCAGGGATGGACATGGCAGCCATTGCTGGGACCATGTGCTGAGGCTTTAGTTATTCATGTCTTCATGCCTAACTCTTTCCTGTTTTATCTCAGACTCCAGGGTTAGAGTTGTTTCTCTAAGTAAGTGGGACTCTTTCCTCCCATACCCTAACCCCTGATTTGGATGACAACCTACTCATTTTCCTGTGTCCTGCTTGTAATGTTGACATTTTTCTTTGTCTTATCACTTAATATTATTTCCTTCTAGTCCACCCATTGGTTTTATTTTAGCCGCCACTTCCTTCCTAGTTACTGGGTTTTGTGAGAAACCTTTTTTTTTTTTTTTTTTTTTTTTTCTAAAAAGGAGGAGCAAGCTTCTCTATGGGTGGAACACTCATCTCTGGGTTTTGTGCTTAGTCCTGGCCACACCTTTTGGCCTTGAGGGCAGAAACCTGAGTGTCCCCAGGCATGTTCTCTCTGTGGAGTGTTTCAGAAACCTCCACTCAGGCTCTTTCTGAAGGAAGGCAGGGGAACCTAGCCTTTCTCTTCGCCCGGCACCCAGTCTTTCTGGAGCTCTCGCAGGCTCCAGGGAATGCCTTTGTTCTAAAGTTGCTTTTAAGGACATTAGAACCCTGTCTTAATTTACCTGAATAGAGCTCACTCTCTGTGAGAGTTCTGGCAGCTTCTCTGTTTTGCAGTTGGTTTGGTTTTATTTATTTATTTGTTTTTGTTACAGGACCATCATTAATAAATCTGTCTCTTTTTTTTCTAATTTATTTTTGAGCGTTCTTTTTGTTTTATGTTGATACATTTTAAGTTTCTCATAGCTATTTTTTTGAGATTCAAAATGGTTCTGATGTCTTCTTTCTGGACTATGGCAGAAGTGCCGGTATCACTGTTTCCTTCATTATTTTTCTTCCCTGTTGATGGACAGGGGTGATCTCGGACAGATTTTATGCCTGAGGCTGACAACCTCTTCATGTAGGGAAGCTGCAGGTGTCCCTGTGCTGTACCAACCACCAGTCAGATACTGGAGCACAGCCCTCAGGACAACGACCACCCTGAGGTGTGGATTTGTTTGCTCTGCTTGGGAAGACACGGGAGGGACCAGGCATCCAGAGGAAGAGCAGAGCACTTGCGTTGTCATTTCCTGGGTCCCTTCCCCAAATGGTGGCATGGCGGTGTTTGTGACATCCAAGTGGAGGGAGCATGGTCAGGAAGAGCAGGGCTGCCTGAGGTCTTCTCTGCCTGGAAGGTGTTTCTGTGGGTCGCAGGAAGTGAAAGCTTCTGGAAGCAATGACAGCAGGAAAGGTTGGACCTGTCCAGAAACTCCACTTTCTTGGCAAGAAATGAAAGGAAAATGTGTTCAAAATAAAAGAGAAGAATTTTTAGAAAGAGAAAGAACTAAAAAAAAAAAAAAAGAAAAAGAAAAAAAAGAATAAAAATAAAAAGCATTTGTTACTAGACTTCTTCCATTTAGGGCAAGCTATTTGGAGAGGCTGTGGCAGGCATTTCCCCATTTATGGAGGCTCTGGTCCCCTAGGCCCTGTCTCTGCCCAGTCCCAGCTCTGAATGCCTCAGGTTGGCTTAGCTGGAACTGGGGACATTTGTGGGGCCTCCTATTGTTTGTTTGGTGGAAAGCCAGAGAAATAGCTGTGTAAAGAGGAGGCTCAGGTGGGACGGGTCTGGTGCAGGCAGGGCACACCTGCACAGCCCCATCTTTCTCTGGAAGTAGGCAATGGGCAGGATCTCTTGTGCTTGGATTGTATGTATAAGTTTCCTCTCATAACTGCCTATTTACTGGAGGATTTGGGGCTTGTTGTCTGTATTAATTTCATGAATGGTCTTTGTCCTATCCTTATGCCTTAATTTTTTTCTCCCTTATGATTTAAGTTCTAACTTAAAAAAGTAAAACTGTATAATTGGAACTTTGAGGACAGATTTTGAATAGGCTGTATTTTGAACTCTCCTAAGAACATTCTGTATCTAGTTTGTATGTATTAGAATGAAACTGTCAATAAATTGTATTATTTAAGATTACATATGATTGGGGATTGCACTTTTTTCTTCTGCAGTCATTTAGAATCCTCTAGTTCTATAGAACGGACATGTTCTCTTCTTAAGAGACCACTGATTGTCTTCTGTATTGGTACTAGCCACCCCAGACTTAGCTGTCTTCTTGTTCTCTTTGGAAGAAGGAGGAGCTCTGGTAGCATCCCTGTCCTGTGCATCTGTACTCCTCTATTCTGGGAGCTGAGCTGTCTCCTTGGATGATGACTGAATGCTCCCAGAGACAGCTTACCAATGGGTCCTGGATGCAGGGGTTGCTGGGGGCACTATTGCAGGATACATGTGTGCTGGAAGAGAATTTTCCTTCAGTCTCTGCTCTTTAATTTCTCAGAGCTCCTTTTTCTAGATTTGGGAAGTAGGTGTTCAGTAAATGTTGGCTTTCTTCAGTGCCTTCTTTTCCAAAGAGAATATTCATAGTCCTGCTTTTTGTTTGTTTGTTTTAAGACTGGGCCTCATGATATAACTCTGCTGTCCTGGAACTTACTATGTAGACCAGGCTTGCCTTGAACTCTCACAGAGATCCTCCTGCCTCTGCCTTCTGAGTTCTGGGGCTAAAGGGGTACACCACCACACCTGGGGCAGACTTAAGTTCTTAAGTGGAACTACTTTGGAATTCTGTATGGAGCATAGGAATGTTCTATTTGTAATATTTTGTTTTGACTTTATACTGAGTTTGAGTGTTTAACATAAAAAGAGAGGGGAAGAAAAGCAGCATTCTCAGAAATCCTTAGGGTACAGCTTTTGCTTTTGAAAGAGAACCTTACTTTACTTCATGAAAGTCTTTCAGTTACGTCATTGTGGGGCAGGGCCAGTGTTTCACTGAAGCCTCTGTGTTCCCTCCCATCCTGGGCTGTGTGGAATTGTTCCTGCTCAGTGCCAATCTGGCCCATTTTTCTGAGAAGACCCGACATGGTCCTATTTTGGGATGTGCCCAGTGGTAGAGCTTGCAGGGTGCTTTGTCCTCTCTTTATTGTTGATCTTCTCTTGCTTATGTAAAGATATGTACTGCTGTCCCCCAGTGGAAAAAACCAGGAGGCTATCTACAGGCAAGCTCTGAAGTTGGGTTGGTGACATCTGAAGCTGTAGTGAGCAAACCTTTCGGAAACTCTCAGCCAATCCCTGGTGTGGTTCTGTTTCTGGTGGTGTCTGAATAACCCTGATTTCATTGAGGAAAATCCCTCAAAGTCAGAACCGTGGTTAAGGCCAGGCCTTCTCCTCAGGGAGATGATCCATGGGCAGCGTGGAGGGAAAGGCAAATGCAGCATGAAGTTGAAGCTGGCAAGATTGGCTGCTAGCATCCCCCATGCCAGGGACATAGGTTCCTGGAGCCCTCCCCATGCCCTGAGGGAGGCAGTACCTGACTTGGACCCTCATATACTCTCAATTGAGGCTCAGTGATGCTCCTGACCTAGCCAGGGCCACTGAGCAGAGAGCAGAGGCCAGGGGTGCCCACCTGGGGGAACAGTGAGTCTGGCATGATAGACACGGGTCACCACTACTGAGCCAGACTTAAGTGGCCTGAGAAGATGAGATAGTGAGCCACAGAGTTTTGGTTAGCTTTGAGGAAGGCAACTCCTCCCTTGGAACTTCAGGAAGCCATTGCTCTTCTGTGCAGGCTCCTGTTACCACCACACAGTCGTCTCAGATGCAGACTCAACAGCTACCCAGTGTGACCTTTATTAGGCACAATACTCTGTTCTCATCCAAGCCAGCTTCCCTTGGAGGCCAAAGGAAATTTTTTAGAAGATGAGAATGTTTAGATTTTTACTTAAATCTGTGTCACTGAATTTCACATTTCTAAGGATTATGTCCAATATCACTATGAAAACATAAATCAGAGATACATGTATAAAAACATGCCTGTTCTTGAACCAGAGGACCTGTGTGGAATTTACCTTAGCAGGTTACTTGCATTTGGAAAGTAGAGGCAGGATGGTGGTCTATTCAAGGCCAGCCTGGTCTACATAGTGAGTTCTAGACCAGACCAGAGCTGTGAGATAGACACTGTCTGAAGAACAAACAAAAAGCAAAACAAACAACAAAGCAAAAGAAAAACAGAAGAATACTTTAAATGCTTCATGCGGTATAGGTCTGGCTTGGTGGCAGAACAAATTTATGCTCTTTCAGAAAGTGACATTCCTATTCAAAGGTTGCTGACATATTTAGAATGGCTGACTGGTCAAGAAGTCTGTATGACATCCTTATTCTTTTGATCCTAAATAGTTCCTGTTTGCCTCAGGGAAGATTCTAGAAGTGCAGTATCACTTGTTATTTAGGGCTGACAGCAAACTTCCAGCATGGTCTATGTACCTGTTTGTCATGGTCACGGCATACATGTGCCACAGTGAAGAATGACTGTGTGGAGGGGCGGAGCCTGGGAAAGCAGCTTTGACCTTTCCATGGGAGCCCAGGGAAAGACTCTGGTAGGAGCTCGTTCAGCTCTGGGTTTGTTGGAACCTCAGGACATGGGAGTGGGTCTCAGAGGTGATATAAAGAATTCTGCAGACAGAGTTTTTGGTCTTCAGGGAAACTGTTCCTCACAATGAGCTTGTCCCAGCACCTGTCTCACAGCAACTTTGAGGACCTGCCTTCATTTCCTTTGTAACCAACAGATGACAACGAATGGTGTCTATTTCTAGGATGTCATGTGCTGATTTCCATATACATCAGGGATGAATAAGTCAAGCTAAATAATCTCTCTGTTACCTCACCACATCTAAATCTACTCTTACTGGTTTTGAAATATACGCTATTAACAACTGTAGTGAGGAAGACATTCCTCTTACTTTATAGAAACTTGGAACACTGCTGGCTACTTCCTTTTCCCTATGCCCACAGCCTCAGCCTCATCTGGCCCCAGGAACCCACTGCTTTATAACTGGGACTTTTCTACATTTCACATATAAGTGCCACCATGTACTGACTGTCATCTTGCTTGACTTCTTTCACATATCTCTGGGGGGTTTTTTGGTTTTGTTTTTTTAAGTAACTGATCCTCTCTTAATCTCAGGAGAGACGTCTTTTCAATCTGGAGTTTTACCATATGGTTCCTTTTTCTGGAGTGTTGCAAATTCCAGGGCACTGTGCCGTGGTACAAGTCAGCAGGTTATGACCCTGAAGAAGAAGCAGGGATACAAGGGGCAGTAAGGCAAGCAGAGAATTCTGGGAATGTGGAGGACTTTATTCACCAAGCCGGCCAACTCATAGCAAGTCTTCTGCCTTCACCTCTTATACCTTTCTACATCTGTCCATCTCAGTCCACCCATCCTTGTCTCTACCTGTCAACTCGTCAATCTTAGAATTATAATCTAGACGTGAGACATTGTCACGGGGATGCAAGATGGAATATGTATTTAAATGATGAAATTATGCTTTTATCTCTGATTCAGCTGTTTGACTTAACATTGAAGATTGGCTTTCCAAGAAGGCTTGCAGTAGAGATTTTCCATAAATGGAATGAACTGCTCTTCAGCTCCATTTTTGCTGTGAAAACATGTGGGAACATACATCATTCCAAGCCATTCAAGCTCGTGATAAAAATTTCATATGTCAACTGAAAAATGTGTGATAAGGTACTGATGCATTTGGAAACAGCCTGCAGTAGAGTCCATACGCAAAGGAGCCTTTCACCTGCGTGTACAAGCTGATTAGGACAACTACCTGGACTGGAGAGCATTCTCCCACCTGTGAGTGTCTGAATGCCCCAGGCCTGGGCAGAAACATCAGGCAGGTTTAAAGACAGAGTTCTTTGAAATTTGGTTGTCAAGGCTCCCAGGGTCCTGGAGGCCTGAGGATGTCTCAGCAGTGAATGTGTTGTCTTGGCACTGGGTGGTCTGTTGAGGTTGGTCCCATCACAGCATCTGAGGAGTACCACCCCTCAAACATCTCTGTCTGTCATGCTCTGTTGATCAGCATTTCCATATTTATGTGGCTGTTGCTTTGGCAGAATCAGTGCGCATGACTGGAACACATATGTATCACATGGTTGAGACTAGTCAATGTTCATGACCTCAGAAAGCCAGCAATCTGGATGGGACACTTCAGCAGGCAGACTGGAGTAGCCTGGGGATCTGAGGAAAGACAAGGGGGAGAGAGGGGCTGAACTTGTAGTCTGGCATGAGGTTGTGATAGATGAAGTTTCTGGATGGCATTGCTGCCTGGCCAAAGTGAAATAGGTGATGGTGAAGCAGCATGGGATCAGCCTTCCAGAGTCAGAGCAGCAACCTCTTGTTCCCACAGAGCAAGCAGGTGAAACACAGGTGCTGAGGGGGACTAGCTGCTTTGGGCCATACAGGGCACAGTTGTGATGGCTGAGGCTGTTGTCCAAGGCAGTCTGGAAGTTCTTTTATCTTATGACAGTAGAAAGAAGATGGTCCCTGAGCCAGATAGGAGCCCATGCCTGATCCCTGAAGCCTAGTAAATAGATGGTCTCAGGACCCAAGTACTTCAGCAGGGTGCCTTCTCACCTCCTATGGCCATGCTTATGTCTTACAGACACCAGAAGTTGGCAGCCTGGTTGCCCGGCCCTGATTTCCAGGGAGGACTGATGTGTGCTCACTTGCTTCTGATAATTTATTCTAGAAATGAGCCCTTAAAAATGTGTGACATCTTTCTCTCCTTCTTAAATGTAATATTGTGCTCATAGTCTACCTTTTAGCTTCACACACCTTAGTTACTGCCTCTTCACCACACAGACTTAGTTTCTCAAGGACTCCTGAGGGTTCCTGTTTGGGGCTACAGTAAATAAGCTGAGAGTCCTAGGCATTTTTATTAACCTGTCTTTGGACTGTTGACATTTTTCACAGTGACAGTGCCTCTGATACAGTCTAGAAATTATATAGTCTAGGGTCTTGATTGGGTTCATTTATTCTGCTCTGCCATTTAAGGAATAAAAAGGTAGGATTATTCTGGTTTAACAGGTAGTAGCAGGCAGATCTCAGGCAAACAGAATCAGCAGCTGAAGAAGGTGTTTATTGGGAGTGAGGCAATATGAACACAGAAGACAGACAGACAGACAGAGCAAAAGATCCTGAGCCAAGCAAGAGTGGGACTTGGAAAGCCAAAAAATCCAGTCTCTTCTGGAGGCCCTGTGGTGTGGTGGAGCAGGGTGTGGTGGTATTGGGGTGGGGGGTGGATGGGTTAAAATCTCAGAAGATTCTTCCTTCCCTACTTTATTTAGGCTTGGTCTTGGCACACAACTACATACCCTTGATCCTGTTGAGCCAGTCCATTAGCAGGGGGCTAGCCAGGTGCAAGGCTTTTGTCTCAAGTCAGGAGGTAAAAGGAGAAGCCAACCATCTTGGAAATTTGCTACCTTTATTACCCAGTCATGGTCCTTTTCTCTATCTGTTTGCCTATTAGAAATGTAAATTTGTGCATCTACAGACCAAGAATAGCTAGGTATGTTCATTTTAATACATATTTTCTGAATACATATTTAGGAGTCTAACTCCTCGTTTCTCACCACCTTGTTGCTCTCCACGGGTGTGCTGGAGAGCCCAGCTTTTCTCCCCTGAATCAGCTGGGAAGGTCATTAGTGTGCTTGGACTGTGGAGAGAACTGAGGGCCTAATATGGTACCACTGTCTGATGTGTGCAATATCTACTGCATTAGTGATATCAGTCGCATATGTGGTGTGCATTCTAAGAGTGGTGAGGACATCTCCCTGAGGACACAGCCAGCGAAAGACAGAAGATTAGTGAGCACAGAGACACTATAAGGAAATACAATGTATTTACCTTGTATCACCCTCTGCCATATACACTGTTTCAATGTGTAATCTTTGCAAACAAATTTGAGAAGTACTTAGTGCATCTGTATTTAAATCCAAATCTTTACAACACTTTGTCAGTGCTTTCTTTGGCTCACTCAGTATCACCATACAGTTGTAGATGCAGCCCTGCTCAAGGAGGAAAGGGGGAACTTCATTGCAGCTGTTACCGGTGGTGAGGATGGCGTATTATCTAAATGCACAGCTGGATTGTCTTTATGTAGTTCTGTGCTAAGAGCTTGGCTGGATATTTGGCTTAGTTTCCTTTATGTGCAAATATTATTTTTTTTTCTGTTTAGGATATACCCAAGTAAGCCTTTAAAATGATCTTTTGGTTAAAATCATGAAATTTCTGTATTTACAGACCAAGAATAGTTGGGTATCATTTTTTTTTAGTGTGCATCTGCTGGATACAAAGAGTATTAGGGGCTAGAAAGATATCACAGTTGTTAAGAGACCCACTGCTCTTGCAGAAGCCCACAAATAGCTTCCCAGCACCTACATCACTCACTACTAATATGTACCTGTGCTTGTGCACAAACCCATACACATATGTTGTATGATGTTTCTGGCCTGGACCCATGACCCAGACTTGCAGACCCACAGACCTGCAGACCCACAGTCCCACAGAAACTCACAGATGCTGCTTATATTAATTTCATGCTGATTAGCCTATGGCTCTGGCATATTGCTAGCTAGCTCTTGCTCTTAAACTAACCCATGATTCTTATCCTGTTCAGCCATGCGGCTGTGTACTTTTTCTCAGTAGCATTTCAACTTCTTTCCTCTGTGTCTCCTGGCATCTCTGCAGCTTTTCTGCTCTGCTCTGAGATGTTCCCAGATTTTTCTTAGTCTGGTAGCCTTGCCCATACATCCTGTCTGCCTCTGGCCAATCAGCTTTTTATTAAACCAGTAGGAGGAACAAATATTTACAATATATCATAATCCCACTACACACATGCATACTTTTTTTTTTAACAGAAAATTGAACAAAAACAGACAGAGATACATATTGAAATATTTAGGGGGTGAGGAATCATTAAAAACTGTTCTTATTTAGACATGAGAGATGTGGATACCCAGTGCTCCACCTAAAATGGCGATGTACAAACAGAAATGTGTAACTCTTATTTAATTTTAATTTTTGTTTTGTTTTTCTTTTTAAAAATATTTATTTATTTATTATGTATACAGTATACAGAAGAGGATGCCAGATATCATTATAGATGGTTGTGAGCCAACATGTGGTTGCTTAGAATTGAACTCAAGACCTCTAGAAGAACAGTTAGTGTTCTTAACCTCTGAGCCATCTCTCCAGCCCCTTGATTTTCAAGACACAGTTTCTCTTGTGTAACTTTGACTGTTCTGGAACTCACTCTGTAGTCCAGGTTGGCTTCAGATTTACACAGATATGTCTGCCTTTGCCTCCCAAATGTTGGGATTCAAGGCTTGTATCACCACTGTCTGGCCAGAAAGGTGTAATTTTTAAAAGGATTTTAAAATATTTGGGAACAAAAACAGTCAGGATATTTTTTTTTTGTTCTCCAAAAATTTCTGCATTTAGAAATCTCATAATAAGCAAGCCTGCATTTCTTATCCTGTAATGGAAAAGAGTAATATGTGTGTGAGGGAAGTGTTGCTTACATGTGATGACGCAGATTGTTTTTCACAAGTCCTTCCCAGATTATTGGATGTTGCAGTTAGGAATGACCTAAAGTCAAATTAAGTCTGAGTTTCTGACCATTTAGACTAAGGCAGGTATGGGAAAGTCCCAGCTTGGCAAGTGGGTAGTCTACAGAACCATAAAAATCAGAGTGCATGGATTGGAGCTTGAGATGGGGCAGCTTGAATATTCAATAGGTTTTTTTTAAGATGGTTTCTTGTGCCAATACCTGTGTGATCCCAGGAGAACCACTCATTTCTGGAGACCTTTGCCCTTCACCTCTTCTTGCTGCGATGGCTCGTTCCAATTTTGATTGGAATAAAGATGATAAATGGATGTGGAAGTACTTTGTAAACTACAGATTTGAGCTCAAATAGAATGCACTGTAGGGCTCTGCTGCAAAATCTGGGGGACAGAGACCATGAGGGTTAATAACTGACCTTATGTAATGTTTGTGAGGCGACCCCTGTGCTTTAGGCGGAGCCCATCACCTGTGGTGCAGCAGCTAATTTGTCACAGTTGTTTGAATATTCTATTTTAGATTGCTAGGTAGGCAACTCAATGCATACCTTATTATGCGATGTGGGTGTTGTGTGGGCAACCTAACCTTGGGATGACGAACTTAACTTTTTATCAGTTTAGACTAGTATGCACTTAAATGATGAAGTTTAAGGTTTTATACTATATGCTTTAAACAATTTCAGGTTTTTTGCGTTTGTTTGTATAATGTTAGCAATGTTAGACTATGAAGATTGAGTCTCAGTGCAGGGAAGATGTTCTGGGCATAGGGCTGCTTACTGTTCTTCCCCAGAATTTAACGCAATGGCAAGAACTGGCTAGAAAAGAATACTTTTCCTCCAAATCCTGCTCAGTTCCTTTCTCTCATCCCTCCTGGTTAAGAGGCATGTAGCTTTTAGGGATCCCTACTGTGCTCGGTATAATCTGTCCTTAAGCCAAAGAGTAATTCAGTTCCTAGAAGAAAGGGTTAAAACACTTTCTGAGGCATAGCCTTAGACTCTGGCTTATACCATGTTAGGATGGCCCTGTTCCCTAGCATAAAGAAATTCTGGCCCATTTCTGGAAGAGATTTCACTGACAGTCATGGAAACCTAGACGGGAAAAGTGAGAAGATGGGGCAAGAGAGCACAATCCCCCAGGGAAACAGGATTGTGGTGAATAATTGCTAAACTCATGTTTTCTTGCTTTAAGAGGTAGAGACAGGGCATGCTTTTGGAAGTTATTTTTTGGCTGTGGGAAATTTGAGCCAGATTTTGCCTTCTGCACTGGCTGGGTGCCTTCATTGTAAATACCATGCCGCTGAGAATTCCCGTGGCTGCTCTATGAAGGCTCCAGCGCCCATCTGGCCGATGCCTGGCCCCATAGTGAGACTTGGGATGTGGGCTGATGCTTCCCCTCTGGGTCTTCTTTTCTGGTCTTTGAATGAGGAGGGTTGTGGTGCAAGGCAGAGGCTCTCACAGACTTTGGGCTGTCTTTGTGGTGCACCCCTGTTAACTGCCTAGTATGTGATGCTCCAAAAACCTAGTGCTGGTTCAATGGAAGTTTTTTCTAGTGTGTGCCAGGCACTGCCATTCACCAAAAGGCTGTGTTTAATGTGTAACTGGCTGACTAGTTATCTGGTCCTGATGCTACTCAGCTATATACAGGCTATGCGAACACTGTAGACACCCAGGCAGGGACTGTGGTATGTGGTCACATTTATGGCGGGGTAGAGGGAGCAGTGGAATATAAGTCCCTTTGAGCTGCAGCTGGTACTGTAGATGCAGTGTTTGTTGTGTGACTGTTTCTTACTTCTACCCTGATGCATGTTCTTGACCTTCAAGGGAGCTGGCCATTGAGGGGTGCCTTCCTACTCCACCACCAGCCAGCTTCCATTCTGGAGCTGCCCTTGTGCCCAGGTGGAAAAGCGTTGAACTTCTTTGTGCCTCAGTTGGGCCATCTATGTAGATATGACATAGAGTGATAAGGACTATCTTATCTACCGTAGTCTACTGTAGGACTACCTTAGTTACAATGACCATAGCTAAGATAAGTTTATTAACATCGCAGGTGTAGTATGACAGGTATCCCAACTCTAGTCTAGGGCTGGTCTTATCTGTTATGTGACATATGCTAACATGGGGTTCAAGGTGTCACATATGTGCTGTTGAAGGCAAGAAATGGCTGGAACTCTGGTTTGGAATCTGACTTGTGAACTGGGAGTGAATCCTGTAGCAGGAACATGTGATGCAGAAGTTAAGCAGCCTTGGAGCAGTGTCCATTACACCCAGTAACCCCAGCTGTGTCCCAGGAGTGTGAGTGGTTTGTGAGAAGCTGTCCAGATGGCCCTCATCTGACTATGGGCACTGCATCTATGATGGGAAACTGAGGGGCAGACTGCTGCTGGCCTAGGGACTCCCAGGGCTTTGGCAGACTGCTGCAACAGAAGGTTTCCCGTGGAACTGTGAAGATTTTCTGAAAGGCTGTCAGTCATGAGATTGGGGTTCTTCTCTATAGCAATCGGTAATTCAGCCCTCAAAATTCTCCACCATTTGGAAGTTTGGAAAAGTTACAGTTCCTCACTTTTGTGGAGTGGGGGAAGCAGGGGAGAGAGACACACACACACACACACACACACACACACACACACACACAGAGAGAGAGAGAGAGAGAGAGAGAGAGAGAGAGAGAGAGAGAGAGAGAGAAAGAAAGAGAGAGAATAAGTTTTCCATTTGAAGCAGTCAGTACAGACAAGCATATGAGGGCCCTGAGTGTCATGGTCGCCCATGCAGTCATATTACGTGCATCTTGTGCTCTAGGTGTACAGGAGATGTTTGTTTGTTTACCATAGCAATATAATCATCTTTCCATCTACCTGCACATGGAATCATGAATTTGAAATTGGTAAAAAACAAAACAAAACAGGGTACAGGTCTGTACAGGAGGTCACGGGAATAGTTTGCACTATGTGATGACATATAGTGACAGCCTATGACCATTTGTAACACTTTTTATTCGGATATGCGGAGGATGTAGCTTGGTGGTGGGGTACTTGCTTAGCAAATACAAGGCTCTAATTTCCAGTGCCACACATATTAAAAACAGTTCTCTTTCATTATGCTAAATGATGGCACTTCCAATTCACTTTTATTTTTTCATAATCTGCTTAAGTGGATCTCTACAATGTCTATAAAAAGAGTCTACCTCTACAATGTCTACCACATGTATAAAAAGGGTCTACTTTATTGACTGACATGGACCGCCAAGCTAGAGCCGGCTTCCACTCTGCAGCATTTGGCTTCAGTGACTCACGCTGCCACAGTCCCGCCTCCATGGTGACTGACAGGAGCTGGAGCCCTCACGCCTGCCAGAGAAATGACACTGACTTTGACAGGGGGTGGTGTCTGGGGGCGGCATTTAGGAAAACTTCTGGAGCTGAAGTGTTCCTGTTGGTACTAGGAGATGAGCTGGCTACGGACGGAACACTTCAGTGGGTTATAAAACTCCTTCTCTTAAAGCTGTGAACTGTATCCCTTAAAGCCAACGGTAATGCTATGTTCAATGTGTTGAGAGTCCTAATTTGTGCAGATCCACTCATGGATTTGGATGTGAATGAAACCGTTCCTTCTAGGAACTACTGCCAAACTCTGACTGAATTCTATAAAGCTCCTATGTGACCTAGTTAGCCTCAGTTGCCAATTTGATTCCTGGGAAGAGGGACCCTCCACTGAAGAAGAGCCTCCATCAGAGTGGCCTTGTGGGCCAGTCAGTGGGACCTTTTCTTTTCCTTTTTGATTTTTTATGACAGGGTTTCTCTGTATACTCCTGGCTGTCCTGAAACTTGCTCTATAGAACAGACTGACCTTGAAGTCATAGATTCACTTGCCTTTGCCTCCCAAATGCTGGGATTAAAGGCATATACCATCAGGCCTACCAACATTTTTGTAATTAATAATCTATGTGGGAAGGTTCAGCCCATTTTTTAGGGGTACCATGCCTGGGCAGGGTGGTCCATGGATGTTTAAGAAAGCCAGTGAGCAGCACCCTCCATAGCCTCTGCTTCATCTCTTGCCTCCAGATTCCTGCCCTGCTGTCCTGAACGATGAGCAATAACCTATAAGCTGAAATAAGCTTTCTTCTTTCCCAAATTTCTTTTGGTCATGGTGCTTATCACAGCAACAAAAAGCAAACTGATAGAACGTAAGAACATGTTTAGTTTCTCACTAATCTGCCTGGAGTAAGCTAGAAATAAGTATAAGCTTACTCACCAGGGTCCCTTGGTTTTCTTGTATGGCATGATTCTAAATCTGTTACAATATTTACTTTGGACTGAGGATTCTGAAGTTGATTGCGTACAAAGGATTTTACCTGGTTTCTTTCCTGGCTACTTAGTGTTTGGTGGTCTGTGACTGATACCTCTGTTTCTCACAGCCATGCTCACATGCTCCTGACTTGGGCTAGGCACTGTGCTAACAGATCTAACCTCTGAAGTCATATCTATGCTAAGACTAAATTGTTAGCATCATTCGGTCTCACAGACACAGTAACCTGCACTCTATAGGAGTGTGCACCTTTTGAGGCCTTTCATATGCACAGCTCTAGGCTAGCAGCTCCACGGTATAACTTACCTGGTTATGTCTCAAGTAATTCCATGTCTTTGCATGGCACAATCCCCAGCCTTCCACAATGGAAAATTTCTTCTGCTAACTGAACTGCCCAATTCTGCATCATGGCAAATGGGTCTGTATTTTCCCTGGATCCTGGAGAGCTCCTTCCTGGCTGCTTGCCTTGAGATTAGGCAGGGTTAGGCAGGAATGCAGCCCTTACACCTGCCTGGATAGGATCATTGAACCTGTCAGTAGAAAGCATGTGTCTCTTTGGGGGATAAGAGAACCATGTCTACAGAAAGTTTGTTATAAAGGCCCACGGTTGGGGTGGGAGGGGCATCCTCAGGCTAACTGTGAGCATGTTGCTGGGTTTCTCCAGCATATACTCTGCTTACATTTAAAGATAGCGGGTTTGTACATGGCTGATTTCCCCCTAGACTGTCAAATGCGTAATTCATCAGCAGAATGATCACTTCGATGGCTGTTTCACTTCCTGCCTTTTCTCTATATTCTTCCCTTCTTTGTCAAGCATGTTATCTTTTGCCTCACTGGACCTGTGGGGTGTGTGTGTGTGTGTGTGTGTGTGTGTGTGTGTGTGTGTGTGTGTGTTACACCTTCAGCGATCTCCGGAACACGTGAGGTGAACATTCCTCATCCGTTCATTACTTTGTATGATGCTGAGGTTTTGGAGTGCAGTGCTCTTGTTCAATGTAAGGGAGCAACCTGCAGTTATATATCACAAAGCAAAAGAAATAAACCACAGGCATGAGGCTCAGTTTAGGTCTCTCCCAGAAAATCCAGACACTCTCAGATGTATGAGGTCTTTTCTAGGGAGACACACAGTGTAATAATTCATGATACTTTATACCTATCATAGTTCCAGGGCATCTAGATTCACAAGTCTGACCCGAGACCACAGCAATCAGAATGAGTTTCCTGGGGAGTCACCAAATTCTCAGAATCCTGAGTCTTATCTATGCAGCGCACACAGTTTTGAGAGCCAGGAGATTATCGCTGCAAAAACAATAACAATGAAATGGTTTTACCTGGAGGATGCCCTGAAGTAGGGAGCCTTTAGGGCCTGTTCACATTTGAGCTCCATTTATTAAGATCTGGTTTTGGCTTGTATCCACCACATCAGGAAAATAGAGATTGTGGCAAAAAGAGAAATTAAAAAAAAAAAAAAAAGTGATGTCAACTGCCCTGTCTTCTAATAACTTCCGAATATCCTCTCCTAGTTTCGCTCACAAATATGGATGCTGAGTTTTAATTCTTTGTTGTTTGGCTTCATTTCTTTGGATGGACCCCTCTTTAACTGGTTGCTCTTTCGAGGGAAGATGTGGGTTTTCCTTCCATGTAATTCCCATGACTATGAAGTTATCCTGCAGGTAAAGTATAGTTTGTACTGCTAACCCCACATGACACTGATGCTTCTGTTCTGTTGATACACAAGGGCTCTGGCCACAAGTCACTCATCACTGATGGTCCTTTCGCAGAAGACCCTCCAGCTCCTGAGTCCCCACATGACTGCCCTGTGGGAGTGCCCTCTGCAGTACCTCCCATGTGGAGAGGCCTGTCTGAGGGGTAGTAAATGGAGCTGAATGGAGCAGGCCAGAGGATGCTGGGCACCTAGTTCACCTTGACCTTTCTTCTCCACTTCTCTACTCAGAGTCTGTGCGAGCTGCCAAGCCTTGTACCCTTTACCTATTTTGTAGACAGCCCTCATCATGCCTCTGGAGGTTCTAGAACCTTCCTATTCTCTATGTGAGCAGCAGACATCCCCAGTGAACACATCTTTGAGAATTTTCAGCCCCAACACCTATCTACACATCCTGCTTTCTACATGTATATGGCAAGGGTGTGATAATCCAACTTGTCCAAGGGTATGATGCCTAACATGGATGAGACAAATCTTACTCCTAGCCCAGAGACAAGTCTGTTTCCTTCCAAGTTCCCACACAGGTTCAGAACAGAAGCATTTTTTAAAGGCTATTTACATATGCATGGTGCAATATTCTGGGGATGGGTCTCAGGTCTCAATACAATATTCACTATTTCATCTACACCTTAAACACAGCTGCACTCATCATTTTTTAAAAAGATTTATTTATGCATATGAGTGCTCTGTTTTCATGTATGCCTGCATGATGGAAGAGGGTTTCAACAAAACAAGGTATCAGATCCCACTATAAATGGTTGTGAGTCACCATGTGGTTGCTGGGAATTGAACCCAGGTCCTCAGGAGGAACAGCCAGTGCTCTTCACGGCTGAGCCATCTCTCCAGCCCCATAATTCTCTTTTAAACACCCCTGCATTTGACTGTAGCCCATCACATGAGGTCAGGCATATATAGCCTTATGCAGATGTTTAAAGATTTTTAGATTTCTAGATTACAGATAGTTCAGCTGTACTGTGAATTGTATGGAGTTACTAGCTACCTAACAGCCAGCTAGTGTTGAAATGGCCACACATGGGCTCTCTGTTTCTGAAGTGTAAAGCTTCCCAGGAGTCAAGAGTGTTCTCTGCATGAGAAATGTTTCCCGACTTATTGACAATGGTGTGTGACATGAACCAAAATGGCAGCAAGAACAACCTCGGGTGAGATCGGCTTATTGTTAGTTTTTAATTGAAAGCTATACTGCTCCTTAACTGATTAAAATTCTCTAGTGTGCTTTAATTAAAAGATACAAAAAAACTCCTAACTTTAAAGTAGGCTAATTGAAACTAGCTTTTAATAATCCTTTATACTTTATTTGGGCAGTTTATAAATGAATTTGTATCTAATTAAGGAAACAAAAAAGTTTGTCATTCAAGTGACTTTTTTGTGTGGAGCTGTTTGAGCTCATAGATGATGGGATTTAAAGAACACAGGTAGGGGAGCTGTGCTCTTTGGTCCTTAGCTCTTGTATGGACATAGACTTCTGGAATTCACATTTCCTAATTGTTTTCACTTTGGTCAGAGTGGTGTTTAACTGTGGGCCATTTGCATCTGAGTATTCCTTTGTTCTGACCTGCTCCTGGGTCTGTGGGCATGCTCATAGTTGCATATCTCACACAGTACCTTCAACTTTACCAACCAACTGAGGCACTTGTCTGAAGTTTTCTTCAAGACTTACTCATCATTTCCTCCCACATCTTCTACCCACTGGCACATCAAAAATCCCCAAATAGTATAAAGTCATTTATCTCTATAAAAAACACACACACAAGAAATTTTGATATTAGAGATTCTCATAATGGGGACAAAATTTGAGTCTTTGAGATCCATAGCTGATGCATGTTCTTTTAACCAAAGGGTCTTTTCCATTGTAGGTGTAGATGCATGCTCTAGAGTACCTGAAGAGCCCTTTCCATATTAGATACAGAATTATGCTATTCATTAACTGAAGGGCCCTCTCCACATCTGGATTGTTTCTTGGGGATACTCTGAATATTCACAGAATGGCAATTCTGTTGCAGGTGTTTCAATTCTTGTCGTAGATGGCCATTGTCTTCATGGAGCTGGCTTGTCTCAGCTGGTTTGTAGTCTAGTTGGGCAGAGTTTCAGATTATGTGTGGAACATGAAGAAAGGAAATCACTTTCAAAGTTGAGATAGGGAGGTAGTGTTGGTAAATGGCCTCAGCACCATGGGCTAGACGTGATGGTAGATGTGAAAGTTTTTCAGTCCATTCCCTCCTTGGTTCAAGGTTTTACCCTGGCAGATGCAGAGAGGTGGGAAAGTCCGGGATGTGATCCAGATTCTAACACCTTCAGGCTTGTATGGGCCTCTGTGTATGAATGAACAGGAGAAGCCATCCAGTCTGTAAGCCAGATCTTCATGTGAGGTGGAGGGCTATCCCAGTCTGCTTGGTATGTGAACCTGGTGCATGCTCAGATGATGACGCCCAGTGCTTCTGCAGAGGTGTCTGTGATGTTCCTAGGCAACCCGTGGACACTTAGTCCTAGGCAGGTCATTTTTATCCACTTAATCACTGCATGGCATGATAACTGTCAAATAATACCAATGGAAAAAAGCTGTGTAGACACCAAAGAGCCAAGTTTTGAGGGACAAACCTGTAATCACACCACTTAGAGGATCAAGGCTGGAGAATGTCAAGTTCAAGGCTGGCCTGGGGAATTCAGTGACATTTTGCCTTAAAAGTATCAATTTAAAAAGGGCTATTGATGAGGCTCAGTGACACAGTGCTTGCTTGGCATGTGTTAGGTCCTAGGTTCAACCCTCCCAAAACTACAAAGCGAGAAGGAGGTTACCATTGACATATTCTGCATTTAAAAGCATTGGGTTATTTTACATCACTGTCTACAATATATAGTTAATATACTATCTATTTAATATGTATGTCAAGTTAGTTGAGCATAAGTATTTCTAGTTTTCTATATAAAGCCTCAGAGAAAGTATTCGTACATGCTTAGATGATGGTAGAGTCAGCTGATAGAATCTGGAGATTCTAATCCTGCTCAAAAGGGCAGATTAGAACATGATGGAGGTCAGCTACACACCATCTTCTCTGTCTCTAAGTGGCTTCTAGAGAAGTTTGAAACACTATTTGAGGTGTTGTTTTCTCAATACTAAATATGGCATGTGATGTAAGACCTCAATCTAGAAGGATCCAGAAGACATACTTAGTGTGTCCCCATGCCTCAGGTCGGGACTTTTCTGCAGGGACCTGTGTGGACAACCTGTGTCAGCTGTGGCCCTGTGGAGGCCTTAGCAATGATAATGACCAGAAACAGGAGGAATCTACAATGTGTCTTTTAGTTCATCTTTTAATTCCTAGTAATAGAAAAGGTTATTTTCTAAAGTATTTTAGAGAAGGTATTTATATGATATGTGCCAGGAAGAAGTAATTATCCCCCTTCCAAAAAAAAAGAAAGTGTATTCTGAGTGTTTATTAGCTGAGTGAAAAATCTGTTATTTGAATAATTGTTCCATATTACTTAAAATGGCTAACTCTGAATGTTTCCTATATACCTGTATTTAGAACTGTCTATTTAAAAGTTTACCATTAGATTTAAGGTTATGTATCTGCACATTTTCTCTGGTAGAGGCAAAAGGCTGAAGCATGAGAAGATTGTTGTGTTCACAGGACAGAAATGTTTGTATGTCCTCCAGAGGAGCAGAGGAACAGTCACCATCATGGAGGGCAGCCACACACCTGTTAGACTTTTGGGTAGCTCTCTAGAGGTATCCTGCTCTAAGAGCCAAGGGGATTCACATTAGAGGCTGGAGTATACACAATGCCCATTTGTATCCTAGAGAGGAGAGGCAGAGAACTCTGTCTAAGAAGATGGAAGCCAGGTAACATGGGAAACTGATGCAGTGAAGGCCTGGAAGCTCCCTATTGGTTGTTGGTGTGATGGGTGCTGCTAGACTGAAGAAGCTCAAGGGCAGAACCTGTGAATGTTCTTTGACTTCCTGCTCTTTCCCTGTTTTTTTTTTTTTTTTTTTTTTTTTTTCCTGCCTAGCCCCCATCCTACTAGATGGTGCATTCTACATGTATGTCAGATTTCCAGCTCTCATCCACAATATTACACATCTATTCTCTCTAGAAGCAACTCCACAGCTCACCCAGAGACGTGTGCCGCCTTCCCAATCCAGGTTTTACTCCACCCATCACAACATATTAACCATCACAGTGACTCCTGAGTGGGAGCTAAGGACTGCTTCCGGTGGGAGGTATTTATTTGACAGTGTCAGTCTCCCTTTCTCTCTGTAATTCCTGACTATGCCAGACTCTCATAACTTGGTCCTTGTCTTTCTCATTTTACTCTCTAAAGGAGCAAAGGTCTGGAAACCCACATTGGGTGCCAGATATTGTAGGAATTATTTACTGGCAATTAATTATATAAAGGATTAACATTTATTAAAGGGTTTATATAAACATTTAATGATATAAAATTAAACCATAAAGCAATTTTTAAAAAGTAGAGCTGTCAGGCTGGAGAGATGGCTCAGTGGTTAAGAGCACTGACTGTTCTGAGGATCTGAGTTCGATTCCCAGCATCCACATGGCAGTTAACAACTGTCTTTAATTCCAAGATCTGATACCCTTACACAGTTATACATGAAGGCAAAGCACCAACTCACATAAAATAAAAATAAATATTAAAAAAAATCAAATAAAAAGAGCTGTCTTATGCAGTGACGACGTTAATCTCTCTAAGAACACAAGAACAAACAAAAACTACAGGCAGTATGCAACTGG
Organism: Sigmodon hispidus; assembly: GCA_004025045.1. NCBI lineage: Eukaryota > Metazoa > Chordata > Mammalia > Rodentia > Cricetidae > Sigmodon > Sigmodon hispidus. The sequence continues at coordinate 82,113 of PVIH01001061.1, read as the reverse complement.
GTCCTTAGTGGAGGCTGGCCATGCCCCATCTAGGGTCTTGAGACCCAAAGCTATGCTTCTAGGTTTCCCTCAATAATGCCTGAATCCTACCACAACAAGGTCCATCCCAGGCCTCATGTTCTTTTATCCCCTTAGCCCATCTCATGGTATTCATCAATTATCTCTTGATTAATACATCTACTAGCTTTAGCTTTTCCTAAATTCAGGATCATACATCAACATATATATTTAAATCTGGGCATTTAAAATCAATGCCAAGCTTTTGTTTTCAGCTTGTTTCTCCTTGTCTCTGAAGACGATGTCTCTGTCCTTCAGGTGCTCAGACCCAAGGCTACAAGATCAGCCTGGGCTTTTTTCTTAGCCTTAGAAGTCTCATTGCCTCTGGCCACATCTTATTTTGCTACTTGGATTGCTTTAGACCTGTAACTTGTAGCTGTCAACATGCCCTTGTTTGCGGGCAGCCTGTTTTCCATACAGTTGCCAGAGGTAGTCTGGAATGTGCTCAGAGTGGTGTTATGACAGCAGTCAGGGTGAGTCTTGACATCACTACAGCTTCTCAGAGGCCTGGCACCTGACCTCTTTCCTGGGGCCATGTGTTGGGTTTTAAGTGCTCTTTGAACATACCAAGCTCTCTCTTCCTTGTAGCCTTAGTATTGCCTGAAATCTCTATGTAGGATAGCCAGAAACAGCTCTTCTTGGGTCTTGACACTCAGGGATCTGCTGAGGATCCACTCTCAGACTGGCCCTTCCTCTTCTGGTCACCATTTTGTACCTCTTGCTGGGCTTGACTTTCATCATGGCACTTTGGACCTTGTAATGGATGTGGTGTCCTTTCCTTGTTGTCTTCCACTATGCAAGCCCCCTGTAATTAGATCCTGGTTAGTTTATTTCCTGTTGGGTTTCCATGTTGGTTCTAGTGCCAGGTATAGAGTAGATGTTTGGTAGTTTGATAAACTTTTAAAACTGAGTAGATGGTGTTTCTCAGTAAGTGGTTTCATATGTAAGGTTAGGGTTCAGAATTCTGAAGTGTACAGCCAGTCTCAATATTCAGATACTGGAATTGTGAACTGAATTAGTATTTTAGAATTTGAAGTTTTGGGAAGGCTTAAGAGGAAAAATCAAAAAAGCAAAAAATACTGTAGAAGATACATAGGCCAAATCAAGCTAGTCCAATAAAAGACTTCTCTTTTGAGATAAATGTATGAGTTAACATTGAAATGAAGATTGCTGTGAGATAGTCTTTCTGTATGCTGTGTATGGGTAAATAAAGAAGCTATTATGGCCTATGGCAAGGCAGGATGCAGCCAGGTGGGAAATCCAAGAGAGATACAAGAGGAGAAAGAGTCAGAGCAGACGCTGTGAGCTGCCGCCAGGGAAGGTAGATGTAACCAAACAGGTAATGCCACGAAGCCATGTGGCAAGACAGATTAATAGAAATGGGTTAAATTTAAGAGCTAATTGGTAATGAGCCTGAGCCATAGGCTAAACAGTTTGTAATTAACGTAAGCCTCTGAGTGATTATTTTATAAATGGCCGTGGAACAGAAGGCAGAAGGGATTCATCCAGATTTCAGAGCTAGGCAGGACTGAGAAACTTCCAGCTAGAGATGAACACAAAGGACCAGCCAGAGTGAGGATGTCCGAGGGTGGCTGATGTTCTCAGTTAGTTGGGAAAGGAGATACAAATGGGGATGTTATGACCACAGAAGCCAGCCAGAAGCTAGGGAGCCTGAGTCTAAGGACCACTGGCTACTGACCATGATTCTAGGGCAGTTCATCATGGTAGCAATTCAAGATGGCTCAGTGAAGGGGAAACACAAGTTTCAACTGTCTAGACACGTGTGAGTGTGGCGTTCACAGAGGCCCTGATGTGGAGAGTGGTGTGCTCCTGGTCACCACTGTATTTGTGTCTCAGCCATCAGACATACTCCGGTCTGGCAGGATGGCAGTGAGACATGAAGGTGCCAGGGAGTCTTTTGGGAAGACACGCCATTTAAGTTACTAGATGAGATGGGCATTACAGTATTTTTTTTTAAGATTTATCTATTTACTATGTATACAATATACAGAAGAGGGTACCAGATGTTATCACAGATGGTTGTGAGCCACCATGTGGTTGCTGGGAAATGAACTCAGGACCTCTGGGAGAACAGTCAGTGCTCTTAACCTCTGAGCCATCTTTCCAGCCCCTACAGTATTTTGTTTTTTAAATTTATTTGTGCATGTGTGTTTGTGTGAGCCGTGGCATACATGTGGCCAGAAGAAAGCTTCCTGGGTCAGTTCTCTCTTTCCATCATGTAGGTCCTGGGGATTCAATTCTGATGGTTAGGCTCAGTGTCAGGTACCTTTACCTAAATGTCTGCCTCATGTTAAAGGTTTTATTATTGTTGTTACTTTAAATTATTTTTGAAAAGTTTATATGTATGAGGGTTTTTCCTGCATGTGCAAATGTGTGCCACATGTATGCAGTGCCCACAAGGGTCAGATGAGGCCATCAGATCCCTTGGAACTTGGAGACAAATGACTGAGTCTCTAAGCAGCAGTTGGGACACAAACCAGGGTCCTCTGCAAGAGCAGCCAGTGCTCCTAACCACCAAGATAATCTCTAATCCCATTTCAGAGGTTTTAAAGGAGAAGACTTCAGAGCAAACCCCTGGGAAATCCCTGCCCTGGGGTCAGAAGGTAAGTTTCTAAAGTGGCAGTGTAGTCAGGAGTCAGCCACAGGGGTTCTTCACACAGTGGAGACCAACCCTGACCACAGTGAATGAGGATATGCAATTGACACTATTCTAAAGTGCAGCCCCCCCCCCCAAAAAAAGCCCAGCATTAACTTTATAAGTAGCATTTGCTTTAGGAGGATCCCATTTCTCTGGTGTCCACTGCCTCTCTATCTCTCTCTTCCCTCTCTAGAATCCCTGTGTTACAGGTTAAACAGCAGTGGACCCAGGTAAAGATTTCTTGCTAACATGAACCTTCTTGTCCAGTGTGTCTTTTGCTGACTGTGTGGGTGTTATTGTGAGGGGGACTTTGTAGGAGAAGTTTATTAGGCTTTTCTAGAGAAACAGAATCAATAAAGAGAAGGTGGAGGGGGAGGAGGAGGTAAGAGGGAGGGAAAAGAGAGAAGGGAAGAGTGGGAGAGAGGGGAAGAGAGACAGGACCCCGATATCCAGGAACTAGCTCTATGATCTGGCTGGTGGGACTTGCAGGGCAGCCCAAGCAACTGGGCTGTCAGGCTGGGGCTCAAGTTGCAGCCCCAAGTGTGAATTCTGTCAGGCAGCAGGCTAGTTGTGGGTGTGGGTGTCTCAATGTTGTGTTGAGATTCCCATCTCTGTAGAGAAACCTCTGTGTTGGCTTCCATGGATTCGCTGAGGCTTGCCCACATCATAGAGAGCAGTCTGTGCTGCCCATAGCAGAAAGATTGGTCATGTTTAAAAAACACCATCCCAGCAACATCTACACTGGTATTCTGTCAGGTAACTAGACATGGTGGCCTAGTCCAGTGGACACAAAATTTACCCTGAGAAGAAAGGCAACTGTTTGAGAATATGAGTTATAAGGAAAAGAGAGAAGGGGAGAGGCTGGTCTATGGCCAGAATGTGGGCACTGGTGTTAATCTCTTGCATGTCTTCACTGACAATTTCAGCCACATGCACTCTGTGCATGAGACTGTGTTAAAGGATAAACAGGTTTTTATTCTCAGGAGGGAAAGGGGTTCAAATTCTTATGTCACATGTTCTAGGGTAGCTCTTGAGTTCCTTCTGAAGCTTGGTCACTATTAGGCTCAACCTTGCTACCAGAGGCTATCCCAAACATCCCATCTACCTGTTGCCATCCCCTCCCCCAAGTCTTTTGTATGCTGCTTAAAAATATGTAGGCTTTTTTTTCTGGTTTAAAAATCATGATCTTTTTTGTTATAATTTTTATTAGCAGTGGAAAAATTTGTTCATGTTCTTTTAAAACTTTGCCAAATTACTCAAGACAATAACGTATACAGAGAAAGAACATCTGTAGAGTGAAGCCAGAACACATGTAACTTGTCTTATTTATCCCTAGAGAATGTTGCTATATAATCCAAAATGGAGGAGAGAAGATGCTGGGTCAGCAGCTCTCAACCTGTGGGTCAGGACCCCTGTGCCAACCCTTTATGTCAAAAATATTTACATTATAGGCTGGAGAGATGGCTCAGCGGTTAAGAGCACTGACTGTTCTTCTGGAGGACCTGAGTTCGATTCTCAGCAACCATATGGCAGCTAACAACTGTGATTCCAAGATCTGATACTCTTACACAGTTATACATGCAGGCAAAACACAAATTTACATAAAATAAATAAAAATAAATATTTAAAAATATTTACATTACAATTATGAAGTAGGAATGAGAATAACTTTATGTGGGGGGGGTCACTGTACCATAAGGAACTGTGTTAAAAGGTTGAAGCATCAGGAGCCCCTAACAGTTGAGTGGTACCTATAAGCTGATAGAGTAACCAACACCTTCCTTTCAAATGCTTTCACCTTTGCCACCTCACATCTCACTCATGGACTTAGTTATCTAGATATTTCTCTCTTGGTCTTTTTAACTACGGTGTGTAATAGAGGTTTTTGGCCTATCTGGCCTGTGATCTAGACCCACAGACCCACAGTTCCACAGAAACTGGCTCCACATGGAGCGCCAGATATTGTAAGAATTATTCACTGGCAATTGATTATATAAAGGATTAATATTTATTAAGGGGTTATTTAAACACTCACTGATACAAGATTGAACCTTAAGGCAATTTTTGGAGCATTTACTGTCTTGCTCAATGACGGTGCCAACCTTCTCACCAAGAATGCAGGAACAAACAGGCAGTAAGGTCAGTGTGTTAGTGGGTCCTCAGTGAGGGCTGGCCATGCCCAAAGCTACGCCTCTAGGTCTCTCTCAGTGCCTGAATTCTACCACGTCTGTGCATGGTACCTTAGCATTTTGGGGACCCAGTGTGGACCCTTAGTGCTTTGTAACAGTAGTAAATACAGGCTGATGGAAAGCACTTGGTTCTAGTGTGTGGTACTGACAGGAAGTGTCTCCTTGCTCACAGCTGCCTCTCATCTCCACAGTCTGTATTCAGATCACACTCAGCAAGGGAGAAGAAAGAAAGGAGAAATCAATCAAGACAAAGGATAAAATCAATTAATCAATGAGACAGACAGAAGAACCCACTTAATGTGGCATCATCAGCATAAGGATGCAGATGCTGGTCCTTGGTTTACAGGAATCTGTGGTAGACTGGAGAGGTAGCTCAGTACTTAAAAGAACTGGCTACTCTTCCAGAAGAGTCTGGTTCAATTTCCTGCACCAGCATGACAGCTCACAACTGCCTCTAACTCCAGGTCCAGGGCCATCAGACAGCAGATTCCCTCTTTTGGCCTCCACGGACACTAGGCAAGCAGATAAAAATAAATTATATAAATAAAATGTGGTTCAGAAAGTATCAAATTGTTTCTTTTTTATATTTTTTTTGTCATTTTTTTAGAGGCTACGGATTCCCAAATAGTACAGCTCACAGTGGGGAATGACAGGGCCCACACAGGGAAGAACTGGAATGTGTTATCAGGTTACCCCAAGTAAGGTCTTTCTTTGGGAAGTCTAGTTTCCTGTAGGCTGACACCAGTTACTGCAGAGATAACTGAATGTCAGTCATCTAAGGCTGATAAAGGGTGTGTGATAGTTGATCTGATGGCCACCTTGGTTGAACCGAGGAGAACAGAGAGACTTGTAAAGCACACCTCTGCTTAAGCCTGTGAGATCATGTCCAGAGAGGGTAGCACAGGCAGCCCCACCATTGGCTGGGGGCCCACAGGACAAGAGGAAAATGAAACATACACACTAACTAGTATGGCCATAACTTTTCACACCACCTCCAGCCCCCATGGACCAAAATCACTAAAACTGGGCAAAGTAAACACTTTCTTCCTGAGCTGTTTCTGTCAGTTATTCATCATAGTGAGGGAAGTGTAGCTTGGTCCTCATCAAATGCATTACCTATGCTAACCTTTTCACTGCCTAAAAGCCTTGCGGTAGATGTACTGAAACCAGCTCAGACAATCAGCTGATGGAAAACTTTGTTCCACTCGCACCAGAAAGAAGAAATTACTAGATGGCATACAGTCCTACCAGACCAGGTGATTTTCTTACACACAAATTTTTGCCAGTGTAGCAAATACACATTTAAACAGCACACAAGCTAAGTACGATGGTTGCTTTAGAAGGATTTGCTTTTTTTCACTTAGTGTCATGGCATCCCTCTCTGTGGTCTTCTTGTATTGTTAGCAGAGGAGGTTTCCATAGTAATTAGAATATCTGATTTGGGAAACAGAGGCCTCATTTCCTGTCTGGTAGTTTTACTCTTGAGTATGTTCTAGTCACTAAAAAAAAAAAAAAATGTTTAAAGAAACGTGGACCCTTTAAGCAAACACAGTTGGGTATGCCCTGATCTGAAAAGTGGTTCAGCCTTTCTCTCTGCTCAATGGCAGTCCTTAGTCACATCTGCATCTGTGAGGTTGACCAAATGGGACTTTCCGTCTTAGCCATGTGAACTTCATGTCCTGGGAAAACCCTCAGTCCCAGGCTGGCCTGGACTGCTGGCTTTCTGGCATTAGATTTTCTATCCACAGTGCTTCAAGGTCCCAAGGGCAGTGACACGCTGACAGGTGATCAGCCATAGGGCTTATTTTACGTCACTTATGCGACACTGTGGAAGATGTCATTTGTGAAGTAGTTGTTCTTCTGGGTTTTCCTCCCAGGGTTGGAGGCCTTTTAAAGTCCCTCATCTATTGCTGCACACACTCACCACTGGCCAGGGCTTTATCTGAGGTTGCCTTTTCTGCCTGTCAGAGGCAGCTGTGCCTGAGACACATCTAAGGTGTCTTTTTATGTCGTGAGAGTATCTCTAGCATTAAGTTGCATTTTCTTTCTTTAAAATTATATGTATTTTATGTATACATACTTGTTTGAATATATGTATGTGTCTCATGTGTGTGCTTGTTACCTGCAAAGGCCAGAAGAGGGTTTCAGATCCCCTGAAACTGGAGTTACAGTGAGTCGTGAGCCAGTGAACCACCATGTGGGTTCTGGGAACCCAACTGGGATCTTCTGCAAGGGCAATCAGTAAGCGCTGTTAACTGCCAAGCTATCTCCCCGTCACCAAGATCTATTTTCTTGAAGTTATGCCAATAGCCTCAGTTCTGCATCTGATGCAAGTTGTGTGATGGTTCTGTATTCACCGGAGGGGAGAAGTGGCTGGCTGCCATGAAGCAGCACTCACTGGGATAAGTGGAGGGCTGGAAAGGTAGCGGGCACAGTGGAGGACAGATTGGGTTGGACCGTGAGAACTACTCTCTCAGAGAACCCAAGTTGGGCTCCCAGCACCCATGTTAGGTATCGCATAGCTGTCTGTGAACCTGACTTGGGGATCTGAAACCCTTGGCTTCTGTGGGTCCTGACACCCCTGTACTGCTGTGTATGTTTCTACACACACACTAGCACACAAATACATAATTTAAAAAAAATTAAGTGTATGATGTGATGGTTTAGTTTTTTCTCTAAAACTAAAATACATTAAAGAAAAATATCTGGTCCCAAATTTTACTTAGAATTTTAAGTGTTTTGTGGAAATTCTTGTAGTGTGCAAACACACAAGAATTCTTTATCTTTGTGCATTAGAAATTCAACTATTTTCTTTTTATTTGGGTTGGAAATTCTGAGTAGTGCATTTTAAGTTTCTGGACCCAAGAGAAAGTTATTGTTAACAAAATAATTCACTTGTGTCAGAAGGACTCTAGGATACAGTGTCTGGTGAGAAGTTTCCTAGTGGGCTATAATTTGGGGTATTAGCCAAGTCACCCAAAGATACTGTCTCCTCCATCCCATTGCCAGTGTCTAAGTTATCACAAAGCAACCTGAAGAACAGTTCAGAGAAGAAATCCCATCATTTAGTCTGTGTGCACAGGAAAATACTTTTCAAATAGAGTGACAGCTACTTAAGATACAGTCATGTTTACAGAGAACATTTTTCTATTGTCTGCCAAGGATCAATCCCTTTCTGAACACAATCCCCAACACACACACCACATACACCACACTATTTTCACACCATACCACACATACACACACCATTACCACACACACACCATAACACACACACACACACACACACACACACACACTCCTGGAATCTTGCACTATTGCCTGCCCGCTAAGTGTACTTGGGAAAGTCCACTCTTCCATGCCGCAGGGAACTTTACTTTCAAACTGGTTTGTGAACTGGCTCCCAACAGGCCTCTGGGTAAGGACAGGAGGCTTGCCTGAGTCCTGTGTCACGTGAATAGAGACATAGGGGACTAAGACCCATCTGGCCAGGAATACCTTCTGTGCATTCCTGTAGGAAAATGCAGGAAGGAGAAAACTGGGTTGAAACAATGTATTTGAAATGTATTATTTCCAAACTGCCAATCAGACATAAAACTGAAGAAATTAAGATCCAGATTTGTGGGTAAAAGTCAATGTTTAAAACATCCAGTTTGCACCAATGAATGTAGGCTTTGACCAGCTTCCTCTTTCTCTTCTTTTTTTGGTTGGGGTGTGGATTCCCACATTCCCCTGAAATGCCCCAAGCCTGACAAGTGCTTGAGGTTAGATCATAGGAACCAGAAAATGAAAAAGGCTTCCAGCAGGAGCTGGGTGAGCTGAAGGGACTCCGGAGGAGGCTGTGAGGGTGTGACTAAGCTGAGATGTCCCCAGTGAAGTCCAAGTCAGTCCAACCTCACCAAGTATACAGTGTACTGGTATACTCGGGTTAAAGGAGTTTAAAAACTTGGAGTATTTTTTATATTTATCATCCTTTTAAAAAGACTTGCAAATACTTTATTATTTAAAATGACAAGGTGATTTTATTTTTTGTCCCGTGCTTCCAGCCAACAGCTTTGCCTTTTGCTTCTGTTTGTCACACGTGCAGAGACTCCAGGCTTGTTTTCAGCACACTAGCGTCAGAAACATCTGGTGCAGCTTACTGTTGATCTGATCAAAGTGAGTTTCTAGAAAGCCAATAGATTTGCAGTAATTTTCACATCATTGTCACAGGCAATCCACTTATCAGATTTAACTTCTTTATCTTAAAGAATGAATGGAATTATTATTATTGTTTGATATATGTATTTCTGTAAATTTCATCCAATGACTTTAATCCTTGGCTGAGATTTTTGTTATATTCTTCACAATGAACAATTTCCAAGATCAGAATCCCTTCTTTATGTTTGATTGGGAGAGTCAATAAGTCTGCCTAGGAAGTTTTAAAATATTTTCTCAATTTTGAGTCCTTTAAGCAGTGATTCAAATATTTACTGACTGCCTACTATGTGCCAGAACACTGCTAGATATTACCAGGACAGCAGCAGAGCAGTGAACAGATTTAAAAGAGCTCTCCTGTCCAAAGGGGACAGAGAAACAACAGCTACAGTGAGCCTTTCCTTGAGCACCGTTAGTTTATCCAGTAGGAGCTGGTGGGGCGGGGGAGTCACTATGGGAACAAGGACAGCCCTGAGAATAAAGAAGCAGTGTGAGGCTGGAGCCACAGGCAGCCAAACAAGGCCAGCTCAGATCTTAGAAGAGGGAAGGCAGAGAGCAGACAGCAGAATAGTGTAGCAGTCCACCAGGGTCCAGGAGTGAGGAACTGACCATCTGTGGAAACTTACATGTGTGGTGGTGTGATAAATACAATCCCATGCTCCTAGTTGTTTGTTCCGGCAGGAGTCCCACACCCAGGCCAGCATCCCCCAGTTCCGGCCTAGGGCAGGTGAATGGAGGTGCAGAGCCAGGGCAGGTGGTTTGCAGAGCGAAGTGTTTAGTATACTTCCACCCAATGGTTTGAAGGACTTTTTGCCCAAACAAGCTGAAATCACAGGTTGATAGTAGTAGTCAGTGTAGGTTGAATCCTAATTGGCCTTAATAATAAAAACCCAGAGCCTGATATCAGAGTAAATGATGGAAGATCAGAGACAAAGAAGCAGCCACTAGAGAGAATTCTTCCTTCTACCGACTCAGGCAGAAGGGGGCAAGCTCCTGTCTCCTCCCACCTTGTATTCCTCTCTCTGCCCAGCCATATCACCTTCTGTCTCCACCTTCCCAGTGCTGGGATTAAAGGTGGGAGCCTCCACTGACTGCTCTGTTTCTCTTTTAGACTGGATCAATTTCCTGTAACCCAGGGTGGCCTTGAACTCCCGATCTTCCTGCTTTCTTCTCCTAAATGCTGGGATTAAAGGTGTGTACCACCACTGCCTGGCTTCTATGGTTAACTAGTGGTTAGCTCTGCCCTCTGATCTCCAGACAAGCTTTATTTGTTAGGGCACAAACAAAATAACACAAGTCAGTGTCAGTGTCAAAGCCAAAGAAGGAAGTGAAGGCTAGCCTTTAAAAATGATTTATTTACTTTTGTGTCCGAAGAGAGCATTGGATCCCCTTGAACTGGACTTATAGATGATTGTGAGCTCTATGGGTGCTGGGACCTGAACCTGAGTCCTCTGTAAGAGCAGTAAGTGTTCACCTGCTAAGCCGTTTCTCTAGCCTGTGGAAAAAACCCGCTAATTAGAGTATTACTCTGTAACTTTTATGTTGTTTGAAAGATGAACTCAGTTAAGTACTACAACTTCATGCAAGCTTCACATAGCAACTTTATAACTTCTCTTTCACAACTTGATGGCTTCCTCCGTGTCCACAAATAGGCATTAATTTTAAGATTACGTTGATTTACTTATTTGTATGTGTGGATGTCCATTCATGCACATGCGCACTTACATACCATGGCACAAGTATGAATTGGAGGCTTTCTAGAGTGGGTTGTCTTCTACGGCGTGGGTCCCCAGGATTGAAGTCAGGTTTGCTGGCTCCAAAGAAGCATTTTAAAACTACTCAGGTCAGCATTTATCCCATTGAATCCTGGATTACTAAATATTGGGTGTGTATTTTAAGCAAATTCCCAAACATGCAAAAAGTATACAGTGTTACTCTTCAAAAGCTCCAGTGTAGGACCTACGGTTTATCGGTTCATCCTGTGGTATGAGGGTAGAAACAGAAGGTTTGTTGTTCAGTTTGAAATATGCCTATGGAGCTGTGCAGAATTCCAAAGTAGTTCTGCTTAAAAAAGTCTGTGCTGGCTGGTATTTGTGGTGTATCCTCTTAATCCTAGCATTTGGGAGCTCAGGCAGGAGGATTTCTGTGAGTTCCAATCCAGCCTGGTCTGCATAGTGAGTTCTGTGATAGCCAGAGCTATGTATAGTGAGACCCTGCACTGAAAAAAAAAAAAACAAAACCAAAAACTAACCAACCAATCACCACCACCAAAAAAGCCTGTACAAAGATGAATGAGAAAAATAAAAATTATTGTAAACAAAGAGAAATTATTATTTTTCTGTTGCAGTTTTTGAATATTTTATTTGTTAATTTGGGTTATGTTTTCACTACTGTGCGTGGGCTCTGGTTGCAACTCCAGTTACTACCAAGGACTTGGCCACTCATTTTCATGTTGTTTATGTATTTACAAATTTATGCCATACAAACGGCAAGAGTTCAGTTTTTCATGTACTGAATGGCTGGATATTTTGATAGTTATTCAGAAGAAAAATAGAGCATGGTCACTCATGTGAGAGAAGGTATTTTGCAGGAGATATATATATATACACACACACACATGTGATGTTCTCAGTATGTACTCTTGATGGCAGGATGGAAAGCTCATGTTACTTCTTATATGAAACTGTTTCTAACTTGAAACTGTCATGTGTCAATTACTGGGAGTGTCTATATGTGTCTATAACTTGAAACTGTCATGTGTCTATTACATGTGTCTTTATATTTTCTTTCCTGGGCTGGGGGGTTAGGGGGAGAGGTAGACAAGGTCCTCCAGCTGGGGTCAGAGGATAGATTGTGAACGTTTCCCTGTCCAGAAGCTACATTCCCTTCCTCTTTAGAAATGCAATCCCACTGAGTCTGTTTTATGGTAGGTAGTTTAACGTGAGAATCTTCCGGGGATATCTGTTACTAATGGTTTTTGTTCGGTATGCCATAACTTTTAAAATTTTAAGTGAATCTGAGGTGTCTCTCATGTAGATGTTTGTACTGCAGGGCTAGGGAGAAGCAGATGTAAGGGCATATTCCTCCACAGCAGGAAAAGATAGTAACTGAATGGTTCCCTTGCAGTGATTACTAATGATGATGTAATTTTCAAATGGGGCTTGGTAAGTTACTTCATAGGCTGAAGAGGAATGTTGATTTTAAGTGACTGACCAAACAGCCTGAATACTATGACCGCCATGAGAAAATCTAGTTTACTTAATCCAAACACTGGGTAGCTTTTCCTTTAGAGAACTTTGTTAATATTTCTGGAAAATTTCCTTAGTGTTGCTCTCAAGGAAATGCAATTGTGGAATGTCTGCACCCACAGTGCTGGTGGTGGGAGAGGAAGTGATCTGTAACAAGAGGACAGTCTATGGCAGTAGCAATTTCTGTCCCGATAGTTTTCTCATGTCCCTTCTGGTGACAGACCTGGCTTTCCTGCCACTTAGAAGATGTGTGACTTGGGTCTGGCCACTTGCAGAATCTGCTAGCCAGACTCAAGGGCAAGGGCACAGTGGAGCTCAGCAGAGCTTGCTTTCTCTTTCCTGTGCCTGTGAAACAGGGTGGGTCTGTCTGCAGTCATCAGAGAGGCATCAGTCAGGACAAGCTGGAATACCATGTGGTAAGAAGCAACGCTCCTCTTCTTGGGATGGCTTCTTACTAATATGCATTTTCCTTTTACATACAGTTTGCCAGGGGTCCTAGTTGGTTAGGACATTAGGAACTGTGTCTTTATTTTGTAGTTGAAAGAGTAAGTTGGCATTTCATTCATGGGGATGGAACAATGTCTTAGGAGAGGGAGGCAAGCAGAGCCCAGGGATAGGAGTTAACAGTAGAACTCTGACATTAAGGATCATATACATACATACATACACATATATGTATGGATCTAGACCATATATGTAAAATTCTAGTAGCCGTTCAATTTATTTACCACCTTTGGTTATTAAAGGGAAAGCTGAGGTGAGGTAGTAGGCAGAGAATTTGGGCCTCTTGCCAAAAGTGACGCAGGAATTTGCTAATGGGAGCTTACACTAGGAGTCGTTTGGCTCTTTAGGACCTTTCTGATCCTTCTCACACAAGCAGAGGCACTTTCTGGGAAAAGCCCAGGCAGGAAATGTGGGCATACCAGGACAGCAGCATGATGGGCGCGTTGCATGTACCAGAGCTGGATTCATCTATCTCCGAGGCATTCCTCATAGTAGCAAACACAATACTGAGTTCGAAGGGGGGTGTTCACAGAAAAACTGAGTCTTTGAGAAGAGAGAGGGCTTGTTGTTGTCTTCTATTTCACAGGAGACATGGGCATACACACTACCCTTTCTGGTGCTCCCTGGGCTCAGCTGAAGATAGAGACTCTGAGGGAATATGCCATCAACACGGTGGGTGTTCCTGGTGCCTGTCTGTCTGGGTCTGGGGTCTTGGTTTTAGCAGATCAATGTGTGATCAGATGGATTGAACTCCCTGCTGTTTAAGATGTATGCTGCCTTTCATCCCTATGAATGAGTCTACACAGTAACCCGATGAAAAGCAGTCCAGATAAATTGCCAGTTTACTCAAGGAATTGGGCATGATGTAAACAGCCTCCTACTTCCCACAAGAAGGGCCAGCTGCCCTGGTGGGGGTGGGGTGCGCTGGAAGCTTCCTTAGGTTCTCTGGTAGATGGGCTTCTACAAGTAAAGTAACACCTTTCTCCTTCTAAGTATGAGTGTCGGGGGTGGGGCGGGGAAACAAAATCAAAAGACAAACAAGTAAAAACATTTAATTTTCAAAAGTCATAAAAAAATAAAGCATGTGTAATTTTGACAAGTTAACATAAAAGAGCCCTGGATCGGTGCCCGAGTAATTTTACTAAGGTATAGATTTTACTCTGTTATCCTCTGGGTTTCCATTTCTCATGTGAGCATAAGCATTGCTTCACAGCCTGGGCAGCCAGCTGCCTGCATGTGGACCCGAGCTTGCTTGTCCCAACAACACCGTAAAAGCCTCCCCAAGCTGGCCTTGGGGCTCTACCCTGCTGACCTTGGTACAACCATCCTTGCCATATCCTATTCACTTGCTTTCTCTAAGTTGTTTTCTGCAATTCTCACTGTCCATGTCAGTGATGAGATTTTTCTTTTAGTCTCCTGGGTTTGGGGTAAGGTCCCATTTCCTTACACCTTTCATGCTTATGATCATGTGACTTGCTGTAACCCGTAAGAGGTGGAAGTGGTGTGCATCCCCTAATGGGAGTGTAATTTACCCTCTGCCCATCCATGCCCTGCTATGGTAGTCAGTGCTGCCCTGCCTGGTTATCTGGAACAGAGTAAGGGTAGATACCCCAGGATACCAGAGCCTGTTCAGGGAGTCCACATATCTGATGGTTTAAATTACTGAGACTCTGGGCTTTATTATGCCAATGAACACTTGTCTTTGCATGCCTGTGGTGAGGCTATGAGCTTTTTGAGAATTCACCCACGCAGCAGTCTCTGAGAAAACTGTTTTGTTTATGTCGCCTCAGTCGTTAACAATGTTAATCATTCATTCAAAGTCACACGTGTGTGACTTCACGGACTGTGCCTGTGCTCCTGATTCCCTTATCTGCTCCCCTTGGCTGTTATCCAGCAAGCTCTGTGAACACCTGCTGTGTGCCCAGTTCTCTCTACAAGATCTGAGGATCAAAGCAGGAGCGGGAAGTTACTTCTGTGGAATGAGGACCCAGGAAGAGAAACTGAGTTCAGCATCCTGTTAGTGAAGGGGATAGAGCAAAGAGCACTGAGAAGATCCACTTAGAACTTGTTTCTTTCATCTTAGATAGGTGCCTCCCCCAACTTCTAAACTAATCTTTATGTCTCATTCCTAAAACGGGAGAAAGTTCAAAACTTTCAAGTGGGCAGGTATGGATGGCTACCATCCTAAGATAGCATTAGCAATGAAAAAGGTGTTTACAGCCCTGGATCTCCGCAGTCTATAATAAATGGTTGCTGTTCCAGGAGACTCGCTCAATGGGTGGGGAGTGGAGCAGCTGTGCAGAGCAGGCAATGGTTAGTTGATGAGAGTTCTGCTCTGACTTCCAGACTAGGGGCAGCAGCATGGTGGAACAGTGAAACATTCTGGGAACTATAAGAGACGTATCATTAGAAGAATACACAGAGCAGGACCGCAGCAGAGGTCACTCTGGGCAGCTGGGCTGAACTCCACGGCTGCAGCTGTACACAGGCCACACAGAGCTTCTGTAAGGATCTATAGAGGCTGTAGGTTCTGGGCACACAGGACGGGTCCAAGGATAAGGAAGATACAAGGAAAGAGAAGGCAGCTGGTGGGGGTGACTCCTGGGATCTAAGCAGGGCAAAGAGGATGGACAGGAGGGTAACAGATCAGTGAATCCAAGGACACAGAGCTGATAGGGAGTTAGGGAAGGGGTGGCCCACACAGAACCCAACTTGCTGGTTTGTATCCAGAGAGGTTTGAGGTTAAGCTTGAGAGGACACAAAGAGGTTTTTTTTTTTTTTTTTTTTTTTTTTTTTTTTTTTTTTTTTTTTTTTTTTTTTTTTTTTTTTTTTTTTTCAATTCTCTGTGTAAGAATTATGTGTAGACTCAACTTTCAATGTGTTCAGAGATGAAGGAGAAATTACTCTCACCTTTCATGACCACACTCATACTATATGTGTTCAAAGCTCTCTCTGGACAATGATCATTTCAAAGAGATATGGCTTCTTTTGTCCTGTTCCTCTGTGGTGTGATCACAGTGCCCACATGAACAGCTTTCCACTTAAGTGCACAGTAAAAGTTTGGTTGACACCATTAGTGAGAGAGCAGGTGTCTCCCGACTCATTAGGCCACTCCTGTTTCTTTTTATTTACTTTTACTGGTAATGCTACCAAGAACACCCTTTTGGGTGTCTGCCTTTCCACACATCTGACAGTATGGAAAAAGGATTGTGTGATATCACTGTTGAGACCGTGAGTGGGCAGTACAGTGGCTGTGTTTACCAACAGACAGGCCCAGAGGAGTTGTTCTTCAGTGACAGGGCTCAAGTGGAGATCAGGACTTGGAAGACGTTATAATGGGAATGGTCTGAAGAAAGCTGCAGACCATGACCCATTGACTGAAATTATTTTTTGAGGGTCCTACTATTCACCATAATATCCTTAGGGTGTAATGATCTCCACCCTCCCACAGCTTTACTGTAGGAGTGGGAAGGAGACCTTTAAAGGTAGAGCTACAAATAAATTAATGTTTAACACCGAGATGCATTACAAATGAGAATGAAAGTTCGGGAGGCCATGGCTTAGATTCCAATAAGGCTAGGAGATTATGTACACTTTTCCTTGAGTAGTCTTCCAGGTAGTATTTTCTTCGGTGCTCTGTGTGTGTGGACTGAGAGTGTGTATGTGTACTACATGTATGAAAGAATCCACTGATACCAGAAAAGGATGTCAGATCGCCTGAACTGTATAGATATTTGTGAGCTGCCCCATGTAGGTGCTAGGAACTAAATCCAGGTCTGCCAGAAGAACCACAATTGTTCTTAGCCACTGAGCCATCTCGCTCGCTCTCTCTGTACATTCTTGACTGCTATACTTTGTGTATATCCTTGGAGGAGCAGGCTGTGTAAGGATTGGCCTAAGTAAGCAGAAATATCCATTTGGATGGTAACTGATTTTTCTTCCTCTTAGCTTTGGCAAAGCCTTGTCTGGGCAGGGCCAATTTTGTTCATTTATTTATCCTACTTTTTCTTTTTTTTTTTTTTTAATTTTTTTATCCTTAGTAGATGAACATTGAAGTTAGATTTCTCACACACATACAGAAAATGCTGCTTCAGAAGCACATATAAAGGCTGGGGTGCATCTCAGTGGCAGAGTACTTGCCTAGCATGTGTAAGTCCCTGGGTTCCTTCAATGTCAGCATCCTCAAAACAAAACAAAGCCCCCTGTTGAGTATGTCCTTTTTCTCTGTGTTGGGTCCTGTTTGTGTGTCAGGCACCAATCGGTAGGGGACTGCAGGGAAGCCACACTGCTCCCGGTGCAGAGTTTAGGAAATCCCAGACTCTTGTAGGCGAAAGGCTGCATCTGAGCATGTGGGAGGAACTCTGGGTCTTAGGAAGAACGGAGTGTCTTAAAGGCTCCTGCTCTCTGAAATATCTCTCTGCTGCTCAGATGCATTCACTAGTCATTTCCTGTTTTCCCTAGAGTGCCTCCAGCTGCCATGGGGGAGGGTGGCGGTAATGGAGGTGTCATTGTGCTACTAGCCATTTCTCCTCCAGTTGTGACCACTTCCTGCCTCACATTACATGGGTCACAACCCCATGACCCTTATGTCACTATAGTGCAGTGCTAAATCATGATGAATACCAAAAGCTGTTGTGGGCCGTAGCACGTACCTGTAGCTAAAAGAACTTCCTGGAATTCTGTCTGTAAGAGAAGCTTATGGTCAGCTCAAGGACTGTGGTCAGCTCAAGACACATCTGAAAAGGAGGCACCTCATTAGCAATTATCATAACATATTTTAATCTGATTATTTTGGTCTTTAAGAAGTTGAAACTTGTTTTGACTTCTATTATACTCCTTATAAACTCAACCTGAGTTGACTTCATATTCTGGGATAAATAGTTTCCACAGTCATACCAAAAAGGTGACTTGGACTAAGATGACATCATGAAGCAGTCTGCTGCCTTGAAATGAGCCTGATCCTTCTCAAAGAGGGGGTTAAGATTCCTGGGTTTTGAACTTTGATCAGACATGTGCTGTCCTTAGGAGAAAGAATATTAAACCACTGCTCTTGGAAGATTTCATTGTATGGATCTCCAAACAGTAGTGCTAGCTCATTTCCAGACCTTGACTGGGTCTAAGTGTGGGGCCTTGATGCTTAGTTTCCTGGTAGATGTGTTTGCACTTCTCTCTGAGTCTCAGAGAGACTGAAACTATGCATTCACGAGGATGCTCTCACAGCATTATTTCCCTAGGAGGCTTCCATTAGAATTAAAAATTCTGTCAAGAGAGACCAAAACACTTTAGCCATAGAGGCAAAGAGGCTAATTCTCTAGGCCACCTCCCACAGGCTGGGTCCTGCATCCTTCAGTGCTCTACTGAGAAAGGGTGTGAGAGTGGGGATGGACCATGAGGGTGGGTGGCATTTAGAAGTGGGAACAGGATAGGCAGTGATACCATGGTAGGTCAAGAGCACTTGGCTACTGATTTTGCTCCTGGTTACCACTGCCCATATTTCCACATGTGTTGCTTGCTGACTATATAATTTCCTCCTGTCGCTGTCATAGGCTGTGGAGGATGCTGCTGGAGACCACTGGAGCAAGGAAAAGAACAGCAGATAGCAACATAGCCTGGAAAATGCTCAGCTGGCAACGTGCCCAGGCACTCAAGTCTGAGGACTCTAGCTGGGATTCCCAGCACCCATGTAAAAAGCTGGGTATGTCAGGTGCATGCTTGCAATCCAAGCACTGAGGGTGGGGTCAGGGTGCAGACAGAAAGATGCCCAGAACATGTCATCTATCCGGTTTGGCCAATTAAACACCCAATTTATAGACCCAGTCTCAAAAAATAAGACAGAGAGCAAGTGAAGGACATCTGATGTTGACCTCTCATGAATCTCGCAGAGAGACAAAGACATACATACATACAGGCATACACACACACACACACACACACACACACACACACACACACACACACACAAACACAGACACACAGGCACACACAGACACATCCAGGTACATACATGCAAATACATACACACAGCACCACCATGCTGTATGTTTGTGTATGTGTGAGTGTGTGTATGTATGTGTGTATGTGATGAATCAGAAAGCAAAACAGAAGAAATTTGAATGCTCAGAGCTGAAGACAAACTTGTCTTCTCAACTTCTATTATGGCCCATGAGTCTGATGTTGAAATGCTGATTTATACAGACCTCAACCCCCCTTCCACCCTCCCCCTGAACCATTGCTTTCGGTCATCTTGTGTGTGAATATTGCAAACAGGTAGGAGTTAAATGCTTTTGTTTAGATCAGCCCCTTAGTTATGGGATTCTTCTGTTTGACCATTCAGAGAGGAAGGAGGTGGTGTGGATATAAACTGGCATGAAGGGACTCACAGAATAGTAACTCTACCTGAGAACAACACATAAGACCACGAGAAAGCTGAAAGTGCCTCGCCGGCTGAGCGATGACTACGAGCTAGTTTGTGATGCCCAAGTAGCATTGTCTGGACTGGGAAACTGAGGATAAACTATTCTTCTGAAGTGTGCTAGAAAGAGAGGGTACATAGGTCATTAAGAAGCCTCCCAATTTTTTTTCTCTTTTCCTCTTTTTACCTCATTCTCCTTTTTACTTTTTTTTGAGGAGTGGGGCAGGGCAGGGATGGGAACTGAGTCTTTTTATGTGGCCCGGGGAGATCCTGAACTCTGGATTCTCCAGTCTCAGCCTCCTGAGTTGTGGAAAAAGGAAGTCATACTGTGCTCATGGGTGCTTTGCAGACTTCTGAAATCATCCTCTAGACTTTGTGGACTTCATCTGCCTAATCCTTTTTTCCACATCAAATATTCCCAGAGACTCGGTCTTTACTCATCAGGCAGGAGGAGAGCAGAAAGAGCAGAAGCAAGATTGCCAGCGCCTCTTTATTTTTATTTTATTTTTTATAAGGTAGCATCTTGTGTAGCCTATGTGGGCGTGGAGCTCCCTAGGTTTCAGAGGCTGGCCTTGAACTCCTAATTCCGCCTCAGCTTCCCAAGTGCTAAAATTACAGATATGGATTCTATGCCTAGAGTAAAATACTGACTGCTGATTACACAAATATGACCCTGTCTGTTGAGTTGGCCCTGCAGTGCCTGCTGTGGGGTGATGCAGCAGTCTCAGAGCCAATGGAGAACATACCTCCTGCTAGAGAGAAAAGCCTGATGGGGAAACTTCTGAATGTCAGTCTTCTGCAGATGAGTAGACAGCATTGGACACAGTACCTTAGAATTGTTCTTTCATCTTTCATCTCTAGGCCAACCCCCAAACCTCACCTCACAGAGAAGCCATTCACCAGCATCACAGACAGTCTCTCTTTAGAACTGCACCCGAGGGGGCCGCCACTCTTCCCCTACTGAGTGGTTAGCTTCTTGGAAAGGCTGCAGGCCATCTGGTCAACCTCTCCCAGATCTGTAGGTCTCAAAACCCAATGTGTCCTTCTCTGGTGGGCTTCCTGAAACAGTGAAGGGTGACTGGTGACAGGGTTTTGGATTCTCTTCTGGGGCCTTGGCCGGGGAGGGATGTGTGGAGTGTGGTGAGTTGAAGGTTC
Source organism: Sigmodon hispidus (assembly GCA_004025045.1). Lineage (NCBI taxonomy): Eukaryota > Metazoa > Chordata > Mammalia > Rodentia > Cricetidae > Sigmodon > Sigmodon hispidus. The sequence goes on along the minus strand of PVIH01001061.1, from coordinate 61,692 downwards.
CGTGTTCAGCTGTGATGTCAGCAGCGTGGTGGAGGGAATAAGCTGGGACCCGGAGGGAGCAGTTGGAGTCTGTTGGAGGGCGGTTGGTCAGCCTGACCCAAGGGACTTGAACAGCAGAAGGCTCAAGGTGGTGTGTTGCCTTTCACTTTGGGAAAGAAAGAAAGGAGTCAGAGGATTTGAGCAAAGCTACATTCCTGGAGAAGTCTGTATACTGATGCCAAACCCAAGAGTCCAGCTGCTGATGAGGCTCAGGGGACAGCCCATGCCCTCTGAGCTATTGGCTAGCCAAGCAGTGTTCCTGCTCCAGCCTGCAACCCTGGCAGTTAATGGCTAATCGTGGCATGGCAACATTATTATATGGTGAGGAAGCTGCTTGTTCATATCATCATAGAAATGTGTTTGTGTTAAGCGCACACCAGGTCTTATCTCAGGACAGAGTCTCAAAGGGGCTGCTTCATGATAACAGTTGGTAGCCAATGTGAACTTCCTACTATGGGTTAGTGATAGAAACAGTAATGGCTTTTCCTCATCATTCTAATGGCTCCAAGGGGTCAGGAGGTAACAAAAGCAAAGCCTCAAACCGCACTAAAATTTATCAGACAGGAGGTTGGAAGGAGGTAGGGTTTGAGAGGAAAAAAGAGAGGCCTGCAAACACTCTGTTTTACTGCAATGCCAGGGCTTGAGTTGACCCAAACCAGGACTGCACATAAAGATCTGTTTGCCTTTTAAGGTGAGGCCTTCCTCACCACAGCTTCCTTTTATTTGCTTGCTCTAGTTTTTTGTTGTTTTCAGCAGAGCAGTTATTATTTACTTGTGAGATCCATTGGCAGTCACAGCCGTGAGAAGTCTGGTATCAAATTCACTATGGTTGCTTGCTCCTTTTCAGGCCACTCACACAGTTGGCCCATTAGATCTGAGATGGGCAGGATGAAGCAGACGGACTAGGGTAGTGTGTATGGATGTCACGGAAGTGAGCCTGCAAGGATTGATGGTGGGGTTCTTGTGCTTAGAGTGGCTGGAGAAAGCAAGTTGTCAGGAAAGAGAGGAACTAGAAGGAACTATGCCGTAACAGGGACCTGGGAGGGGGGCATCCAAGAGGCAGAGGTGATGGAGTAACTTCAAAGGAGTCACAGGCACCAAGCACATCATTTTTATTTTCTCAGAGTTGGGTTGGCCACCAAGAGCAAGAAAACTTCTGTCCCAGGGTTAATAGTTTACTAATTTTCCTAATGTGTTTGAAGACTGATGTGAATGATGTGTTGTTTAAAAACTGATTTGTTGATGTTGGCCTAGTCAGATGTGCCTGATGGAAGCAGAGGAACCTACAGGATCATTTACTGAGCAGTTGTCACGCTCTGTGCAGTGTGTTTTGTAGGTATTAACTGTATTTCAATGAAGATCCTTACAGCAGTGATTCTCAACCTTCCTAATGCTGTGACCTCTTAAAACTGTTCTTCATGTTGTGCTGACTGCCAAACATAACCATTTTCATTGCTGTTTCATAATTGTAATTTTGCTACTGCTATAAATATGTGATATTCCACCTCCAAGGGGGTCGAGACCCAAATGTTGAGAACCACTTTTTTTATGGGATCAACACGGCTTGTCAGCACCAGGTTCAAAAGCTAGAACCTGAGAATGCACCATTGCATTTGGTAGTGATGGGACTGCTGTGGCTGAAGCATAAGAGCAGGGAAGGGGTGCCTAAATCTGGAAAATTCTAGACACAATTTACTAACTGTGCTTACCTCTAATTTTTCTTGTTTCAAAGAAAACTTGACAGTAAATTGCTTGAGCTTTGCATCTAGGTCTTCAAATCCTATTTTCGGGAGCTCTGTGGTATTTAGTGTTTTGATGCTTTCCATCTTCCCAGATCTGGAAGGAAGGAGAACAGATGTGAGTAACAAGTAGAGTCTCTTTTACATTTTGCAGGAACAAATTATCCTCAAATACACTTATATAATTGATAAAACTTACATTGGCATCTTAAGATCAAACCAGCAAGTGTTTTTTGCTCAGCAAAAACCAAGAAGAAAATGAAAGGGTTTGTTAGACTGGCCTGTGTGTGGTGCGCTGCCTCCTTGTGAGTCCAGTAGCCCTGTGTTCAGGTGGCTCTGCCTGCCTGTGTTCACTTGGATATAGGACAGCTGCTTTCCTGTGGCCTGTAGGCTGTACATAGCCAATAGCCAGCCTGGTGCCTTTTCTTTTCTTTCTCTTTTTCTTCTTTTTCTTTTTTCCTTTTTTTTTTTTCAAAAATAGCTTCCAGATCTTTTTGTGTTTTGTTGGTTTCTATCTGCACTCCATCACAGCACATTGAATTTAGGCTCTATGAAGGATGTGACTAGAGAACCTGGCATCATTCTGATTTTGTCTGTTGTGCTTTAGTTTGGTATTGGTAAGATCGTATCTGTGGTTACTGAGTTATAGAAGCTTTTTAAGATGGGCTTCCTTCCATCCTATGCGATATTTCTCCATCTTCCTGCATCACATTTCCACTGTTTGAGGGAATTCTTCAGGCTAATGGGGCATTAATGTCACCAGCAGCCAGCTCAGGTTACCTAGATGGAGGAAACACTTCGGTGACTAAAATCTGAGTTCTAAATGGGAAAATATTTGTGTACAAGTGCAGCCATTGCTGTATTTGGTTTATATTCATGCATGCACTTTAGGAACTGAGGTAACTTTGTGACTAACTCAGAATTTAAGACTGCATTTTTTCTTTGTAGTACTCTATATTGGTAGGAACTGATATTTAAAAAAAAATGTCATCCTCAGAATACTTTTCCTAATTCAAGCTGTGTATATGTGTATGTATGTACACATACGTATGTTTTACACATATATGTATGGATGGATATACATATTTTGCATGTATACACATACAGTATACATATATACACATACATATATATACCTATACAAGCACACACATATAGTGTGTGTGTATCTATTTTAAATTATTTTCTTCCTTGATATCTGTTAGAGAAAGAGGGCAAGACAGAACTAAGCAATCAATAAGATACCCAGATGATATGCCAGACTCATGGTAGATGATGTAGAATATACTTATAACTTTGATTACTTCATAAGGATGAAACAGGAAGGTGAAGCCTGAGCCAAGTTTCAGTGCAGGTGAGGCTTGCAGAAAGCTGAGGAGACAGGCTCGAGAGAGGGGGAAGCAAAGCACCGACTTTCTTCTTTGAGGACGGCTGTGGTATTTAGAGCACCGGGGAAAGCCCTACAGCTGAGGGAGAAGAGCAGAGGTCACGGTGTTCAAGGCCACGTGAGAGAATTTGTGTTCCCTCTGTCATGACAAGGAGTCATGGAAGGATTTTGAGAAGTGGCCTAATCACCTCCTAAGATTGTTCTGTCACTTGAGGAAGGAGGGGGAGGAGACAGGGAGACTGGTGAGCGTCAAGCACGGGCAGTTACTTGAGTTCCGGAAGCACTGGGCTTAGAAATGGAATTAAAGATTTACGTTAAAGGATTTATCATTTAAGTTACAGTAAACAGGACTTTCTGATGACCTGGATATTGGGTGAAGTTTTAGCTTATATAACTCCATGGTAAGGTTTTGGGGGGAAATCAGTGGTTGGCTTTGTGGTATTACTATAATAAGAATATAACTGTACTCTCTCAAACGCACATGTTAAAATGCAATCCCCAAAGCAACAGACATGAAAGATGTGTGTCTTTGGGAGGTAAAGGTCATGAAGACCCCACTCTCACGAATGGGATTAATATACTGAAAGAGGCCCCAAGGAAGCTGCCATCTTTTTCTACCCCGAGAGGATACACAGAGCTGTGTAAGGAACAGGAACTAGAACTGAATCTGATGGGACTTTGAGTTTGGGTTTCTAGGGTTCTGGAACCACAAACAGGCAATTTTATCTGTGAAACTACCCAGCTATGTGTCTGACTAAAGCAGACGATAATTAGAGTCACTGAGCAGATCTTTGATTATACAATGGTTAGAGGTCTGGGTGTTAAACATTGATTAGAATGGCTTCCATCTGATGTTATAATGGAGCATGAACAAGAGCTGATTGCATTCATCTTAATGACTACAACAGTAATACAGGAATAACACTCTTTCGAATTTGTCCTACAGGTTTATTGCTGTTAATGGGGTAGAAAACCATCTATATAATTGATCTCATTTCCTTGACTAGAATGTAGCCAAAGACTTCTAGCTATCTATTTGCTCATCTTTATCATCAACTTGATGAGATTTAGAATCACCCTAGAATAAAATCTCTGGTCATATTAAGGGAGTGTCTAAAATTATATGAAGTGAGGTGGGGAAACATGCTCTAAATATGGGTGGTCTCATTCCATGGACTGGGGTCCAAAACTGAACAGAAAGGAGATAGCAAACTGAGAGCCAGCATCCCTTGCTCTTTTTCCTGACTCTGGATGCAGAGGGATCAGCTACCATGACTCCCCTCCATGACGGAGAGTATTCCCAGAACTGTAAACTAAAATAAATCCTTCATGTCTGAAGTCATAAACTCTGATATTTTGTCACTACAAGGAGAAAAGTCACTAAGAGAGAAAGTTGGTACCCAAAAGTAGGGACATAGTTGTGAGAGGCTGCCCATGTGGTTCTCTGGAACTGATTTGCAGGAAGGATGTGAAAGAGTTGGAGGCTGTGAGCTAGAGCAGAGCTGAATACTGAGCAGAGCTGAAATGGCCATTCTGGTAGGAGTTTGGGAGACCAGAAGGCTGAGAGAACAGATAGAGAAGGACTGAGTGATGAGGCCTCAAGGGGAAGCAAACACCCTATTGGTAAGTCCATTAAGGGCCATTTATATTATGTCCTGGCAAAGATTCTGATTGCATTGTACCCACAGACATGTATATTAGGGTGAATTTGAAAGCAGTGGAGTAAGGTGTTTGGCAGAGTGGTCTCGAGGCGGTGTGATATTCAGGCAGTAGCAAAGATAGCACTTACTGCTCTTTTCAGGGCTCCAAGGAAAGAGATATCTACATGCACCAGATAGCAAACTATAGAGCAGAAATACAAGAGCAGCATTCCATGTGAGGAAAGATGTGTATGAGGGAGTTTAAGGTTTTGGACAAGGAGTGCAGAGGACAAGGAATCCGTAACTGTTAAAAGAGATGAGTGATATTAAAGAGAAATCTGGTACTCTGTACTGGAACAAAGTGAAAGATGTCCTGAGTTCTAGACTCTAGCCATCCAAGGCTTCGTCTTGTGAAAATGCAAGTTCGTTTGCAGAGAGCTCCTAAATGCAGAGTGTCATTGAAGAGGTTCTCCTGCTCAAAACAACGGGCTAAAGTGTTTCCTCAGGTCAGCCCATGAAGGCTGATGCAGCTGTGGTCCAACAGGACAAGAATCCATACTAAATCATCTTGAGAACTTGGCAGCATTGGATACATGGGGCTTGTTTTGTGATGTGAAGGATGCAGAATGGGGATGGGGTGGGGTGGGGCGGGGTGTTGTGGAGTCTTGACCACAGTTACAGAGAGATGCTGAGGCTACTCAGTGTAATGTAGGATAACTTCATGCAAGAAGGCAAGGAAGCTATGACGGTGAAGTCTAAGTTACAGTGGAGACCCGAGAGCTTTGGAGATGCCAAGACCATGGAATGTTTGCTTTGGAACAATACTGAACATATGGAGAAGAACCAGCCTGAGAGAGAAGCTGTGTGTGTACTTCAGGGAGCAGAGCCAGAGTACCATGGGTAGTAACGTTGTGTGATATTTTGTTTGCGTTCTCACAAATAAAGCTTGTTTGGAGTCAGAGTCACTAGCTGACCATAGAGATCTGGAGGTCTGTACAGAGGAGACAGGGAATGATAAGGCGGGGCAGAGACAGGTTCCTGGCCCTTTTGGACTGGATGATGGAAGAGGAAGGAAATGACTCTGGCTGCTGTCCTTCTTCCCTGATCTTTCAGCTTCTTCTCCGATATCTGACTCCTGGTTTTATTGATAAGATTAATTAATTAGATTTATGCTACATAGTAATCCCTTTTGGAACCCAGAAGGTTCATCATGACCCCCAGTCATGGAACTGAAAGTGTTTTCCTTCTGTGTTTTGACTTTGCATTGGTCCGGTCTTTTCTTGTTGTGCCCCTACATTTCCCTTTTAGAACAAGAGTGTTTGTCACGTGCTATTGAGTATTAGAAGCTCACCATTTGATTTTTATTTTGTAACTCAAAGTTTAGATATTGCCTTGAGTCTCAATGAGGCATTGACTTTGGTCTTTCAAACAGCATCCCAACTCTTAAAGGTAGCGTGGACTTATGGAGGTGTACAAGAGACTAAAGGTTTCTGTAGACAAGGAGAGGGAAGATGTGGCTTCAGAGTGTTGTGTTTGGGTGTCCAGTTGATAATGCACATGGAACTGTAACAATGAATCCTGATTAATGGGGGTTGGTGGTCACCATGGAAACAAATCTCTGGACATTTCTATGAGAGATTGCCTAGTTTAGGTTATCTGAAGTGAGAAGACCTTCTGAATGTTGACGGTCCAGAAATAATAAAGCATGGAAAAGAGAACTGAGAATCACTTGCTGTCTTCCTGACTGTGACACAGAGTGACCGGTCACACAGCTTGCCATCCCTGCAGGGATGGTCTATATCCCTGGATCTGTGAGCCCCGCCTCCCCCCAATCAATCCTTCATTGCTTCAGTTGCTTTGTTCAGGTATTTTGTTTTAGCTGTGAGGCAAGGAACATGCTGTTTTCTTCTGTAATAACCTGGTATTGGCAGGGAAACATGTCAGAAAAGAGAAGACGTTGGGTAAAGGAGGGAGGAAGGAGCAAGGAGCAAGGATGAGAAGGTTGGTTGGTGTTTAAAGGGTGATCCAGTGTTGGCTGGGTTGCTGGGTTATACTAAAGGACCTGGGTATTAGAACCAAGCGCATTTTCTTCAGGGGCTTCCTCGCTCACTTGCTGCCTGATTTTGAGAAAGTCGCTCACCATCTCTGCCTTTTTCAGTTTCTATATTTGTGGGCTGAGGTGATGATAGCTCCAGGATCCTGATCAGCTTCCTGTGGCGGGCTCACCTCTGGCATCCCTGTCAACGCATATCCTTTTCAAACCATGCAGGAGAACGTGATTCCCTAGCTCAGTAGATGGCCACCGTATCACATAATGTCATTTCTCTTTGGGTGATGCTGCACTTGCTCACTAGGCAAAGATGGTGCTTGCTGTATGCCTCCATAACAAAGGTATTTTTTTTCTCCTTTGTGAAGAAGAATCCATGGAATGAGACTTTGAGAATACCATATTTCTCAACACCCTGTCACTCAGTGGGTTTAGCATTTGTTCTTTGCCTTGATTTACTTTGGGGACTCACAAATGACTGTTGTGTATGAGCCATACGGATAGCTTCTGGCAAAGTTTGTGTTCCTTTTGCTCATATTAGAGGCTCACTTTGAGTTCACCAGACTTAGGGCTTGTTAAGCATTATGCTATAGGACAAGCATTGATTTTGTATGTGACAAAACCAATTGGTTTCTTCGTACTTCCAGATGGATATTTGATCTCCTCAGAATGAAGATAAATGCAGACATTTAAAAGTGGGGTGGGGTGTGGGGGATTAGTTTTTGTGGATTTGTTTCTTTGTGTAAACAGCATAAAACACATTGATGGTAAGTATGGGGGGGCGGGGTGGTTGACAGCATTCTTGTCTGTTTTTTAAACATCTTGTGATGAGTTGTTTGAGCTATTCATTTTCTGAGTCCCGAGGATGAGGTGAACTTGACTCTGCCTTTTGGCCAAGACCGCAGAGCAGGGCAGGGCCAGATGAGTCATGCTTGCGGCAGTCTGTCTCTGGCGACCCATTCTCTACAGCTGTGGTGCTTGTTATTGGGAAACCTGGACTTTAGATGTCAGTGGGCAGCTGGCGTAGAGAGGTTTGCAGCAGTGTTGTGCAAAGACAAGCCAGCAGCAGGCAGTGTCCACACTGGCCCCATACCAGTGCAGAAGCAAAACTTTGAGTCTTGGGGTTCTTCCTTGAAGGGGAAACAAAGACACATTGGAAATCTGTATAGGGATTTCAGGCCTGAAATCTATTCTTCTGGATTGGGGGCTGTAGAAGAAAAGCCTCCTTGTGTTGATCTTTAGGACTTGGGGACAGGAAGGCTGTCCCTAAGTACGATTCTCTTATCTGTGGCACTACTGGTGTATAAGGGATTAGGGATGACCCTGTGACTTCCCGTTCTTCACATCACCCTCTGCTCTTCCATCTCTCCCACATGCCCTCCTCTTGTTATCTACTTTTGTGGTCCAGATGAGTAAGGACATGGGAGGCATCTGGGAAAACACCCCAGCCTCATTTTCTGGTTTGTTTTGATTTCAGTATTTTTCTCATTGAAGGGAAATAGCTGTAAGAATTCCCCGTCATCCTCATGGTTGTCATTGCCTCAAACTTATGTATTGACACAAAAGAAAGAGAGACCGTGTACTCTCAGTGGACACAGCGGGTGCTCAGAAAGTGCCGGAGAAAGTCGGAGGCTGTGTTCCTGATCGCTGCGAACTTGCATCATGGTTCAGTTTGATTCACTAAGTGTGGGTTTAATTTTTTCTCCTTTGTACAGAGGAGGTGGTAGTTTTTATAGAATATATATATATATATATATATATTTTTTTTTTTGCGGGGGAGAATAAATGAGCTGATACTATTAGCTACTAGAATGTTCCTGTACATCAGTGCCCCTTGCCTCTGCATTCTTTGTCTGAACCCCTTCTAGACCCTATAAACGTCTTAACTATGTCCCCAGCAATTCAGCAATGTGCCTTAAGCTCAAATGTATAGAACCGAAATTCTTTTAAGTGTATTCAAAGGAATCTATTTTTTAAAAAAATATTTAGTTTGAAAACAAAACTAAAATAAGATAGACTAGGTATATTTAAAGCTAACACTTTATATTTTGGAGCTCTCTAAGTGTACAGTTGGAGAAGGCATTTTAAGCATCATTCTTTCGGTGCCCAAATGGTTGTGTTTGTTTAAATGCCTCCAAGTTTCCTAGTTAACCTCCAGTTCATGCCACAGCACAGTGGTTGTGGAGCTGGAGCATACAGAGGTTCCTCGCCTTCCTCTCCATCACCTTTCTCCTCCTTGTTTGTTTGTCTTTCTGTGGTGCAGGATATTTATCGCCCCCCCCAGTTTTGCACTCGCTAGGCAGGTTTTCTACCACCAACCAGTGCTCATGTCCTCATTTAATTTACAATTGCCTTTAGTCTTTGAGTTAATAAAGAAATACAACCTTTTCAAAAGTATAGCCACACATTTAAATTAAAAAAATTGTATGTATGAGTGTTATGCCTTTATGTATGTCTGTGTACCATGTGTTTGCCTAATGCACATGGAAAATAGAAGAGGACATTAGGAACTGCAGTTATGGGCAATTGTGAGTCTCTGCGTGGGTGCTGAGAATAGAACCCATGTCCTCTGCAAGAGCAGCCAGTGCTCTTAACCACTGAGCTACTTCTCCAGCTCCAACCAGCACATTTTCAGTGTAAAATGACCATCTCTAGGACTTGGGGACAGGAAGGCTGTCCCTAAGTACGATTCTCTTGTCTGTGGCACTACTGGTGTGTAAGGGATTAGGGATGACCCTGTGACTTCCCATTCTTCACATCACCCTCTGCTCTTCCATCTCTCCCACATGCCCTCCTCTTGTTATCTACTTTTGTGGTCCAGATAAGGGCCTTAAAGGAGGAAGATCTAGTGTTCACTGGTGTCCTACATGTGCTGGCTGTGCATACGAGGTCCCACAGGGCACAGACATCAACAGAGGCCATTTCGACACAACATCCACTGCCATTTCAAATCATCTTGCCTTTTTTTCTGACCTTGTCTGGGAAGCAGAATGAGTTGATGTATAGATACCTATATGGGTGGTGTGGCTGTGTGTGTTTAAATTTGAAGGAGTCTGTAGTGTTTGGGCTTCATCAGTCTGTAGAGAAATGTCCATATGGATGTGTGTGGTCAGTTTGGAAACCTGACTCACCTTGTTAGTATTGTTGCCATGGCTGATGGGAAAGAAAGCGATTTCTGAATGATTGGATAGTAAGATATTCCTTCAAGTGTGTATTTGAAGAGTTGCATTTTCATGAATGTCTGATTGAAACATTTGCTGAGTAATCTCTGCTTTTGGACCATGTTGGAGCCTCAACAGATGATCTCCTTGAGCAGTCACAAAGGCTCTGCTGTGTAGGTGGGGACATTCATGAAAATGTTATGTTAGCAAGCAGCTGGCCGAGACGGATAGCTCCCATCTTTCTGGTCTTACACCCGTGTTTCCTCTGTGACATCTGACGGTCTCAGACCTGCATGTTTCAAGAGCAAGCAATTAATATGTTTCTTAAGATAGAAATCATGTTTAACTTTTTGCTAATAATATTAAATATAGCCATTTTATTTCTAAAAGATAGTTGTAACAAAGCGGATACCTCTTTAGATAGAATCTCCTGAGTTTACCCAAAACTCATTGTTAGAAGCTGCTGCTTTTCACACCACAGGAGACTGCTTTTTGCTTGCTCTGTCCTGACCCACTCTATCTTCAGAACAACTTTAGTTCATCTGGGCTTTGCAGAGAGCTCTGAACTCCCTCAGGTAAGCCTGGGAGCCAGCTCTGATTCTGTAAGCATCAGACACTGCAGGCTTCGTTTGGTACACCTGCCTGTGTGCTGGTGCTGTGCCAGGCTCTCAGGAGGAAATGTGTTGGGAGAAAGTGTTTATTTAAGATATTTTTTTGTGTCGTTTGAAGTATTGAATTGCTGTCTGAGTTACCGAAGTGAATATTAGGGATATTTCTGAGCTCTTATGTTTCCTACATGTTGCATGGATTAGTAGTTGGGGACAGGAACATATGGCCCAGTTCCTTAAAGACAGAAATTAAGAAAAGCTACAGTTTTACTGAAGAAGTTGGAGAATCATTTTCTATTTATGAAAAGGTCACACACACATATTACATTCTTTTCTTACTCTGTTTGACAGATGAGGAAAGGCCAATATGTGTGATTTAACTGCAGCTTGGTGTGCTCATGTTTGGAATGTGGCTGGAGCCAGTGGGGCCAGAGCTGACTTCATTTCCCAGAAAATATTCAAACATTTCTCTAATAGAAGGTGCTAGAGGGGATGTTTTTCTTTGTCAAATGTAAGACGTATAAAAGGTATAGACCTATAGTTAAGCACTGCCCACTTTAAGAACAGTATTCACTTACTTTCAAGTAACCTTATATACAGAAGACACCTTTTTTATTTTTTATTTTTTGATAAGAAATGTATAAAGTCCATGCTCTCATCCCATGACTTACCAGGCCTGACTATGCTTAGCTTCCAAAATCAGGGCAACAGGGTACATTCAGTTCATAATGGATCCTAATCCTTCACATGCTAATTGAAAAAACAAACACCCATACCAGTTAAAATACAGTAGTTTAGTGTAGTAACAACAGAAATAAAGTTTACAGATTTTGTAATAAATCTTGTCTCTGGCTTCAGCTCTCTGAGGTCAGTCCAGTTCCCACAGCCGCCGTTGTCTCTGAAGTCATATCTGCTCAGCAGCATGTTCCCTTTGCAGGGGCCTTTATGAGCTGTTTAACCTCCGTAGCCTGCAGCTTGTGCTTCCAAAGGCCAAAAATTAATTGTCCTTTCCTGGGAGATGTGAACAGAAACCTCTTGCTTTTCTAACAGTAGCTTTTTCTGCCTTAGTTCCACCACACCAGGAAGGCAGGTAAGAAAACAGCTGACTCGTGTGTGGAGGAACCTCACGAACACTCTGAACAGTTGTTGGTGGGCCCTACCAGAGGTCATATGCCATCACCAAGCACGGGGCCATGCGGAAGAAGAAGGATCATTAAATACGATACTCGGAGGACTCTGTGCTACAAGACTGACTCAGCTTTGTCTTGTCTGAAAAGCCACTGGGCATTTTAGCAGTTTGTTGATGCCGTTTTCGAAACTTGTAAGTCAGGAAGCAGTTTGCACGTACTGTAGTCTCCTCCACTTGTGATGATAATGGTACCTGCCCCCTTGCTGTGGACACAGCTTCTCCTTTCTGAGAGACCAGCCTGGAATCACTCAGGTAGTCCAGTAATCCCACAGCTGTGCTGGGATCACGGGGGATGGATCTGCAAAGCCTGATATTTCTTTCTAATTTTACAGGATGAAACATGCAATGATTAAATTTTCTGTTTTGCTGCCGTTACTAAAAGGAGGCAATGAATAAAATAAGAAATTACCCATCCAAGAGTAAATATTAAGAACGTGGAGCAAAAAATAATATACTGCCATGTTAGACTTGAGGGAAATAATATGTTGTCATATGAATCGCTGTCTGAGGAGAGCAACATATCACCATGTGCCCAGCACCAGAGGAAGTCACCTTGATTTGCTTTGATTTGGGTTAAGGCTGAGAAATCTGAGAATTGGATTGAACTTTAAAAAGTTCTCTTTTGTCAAATAGCTTTTCCCCTTGAATTGTTGCAGTTACTTTCTCCCCATAAATATTTCAGAAGGAGTTGTGGTCTCTCCTTATTCATCCCACCTCCATCCCGTACACATTCATCTATTTCCTCCTAATTATATCATATATATATTATATATATGGTGGATGCTGGCACTCTGGTACCTTTTTCCCCCTCTCCTTCCTCCTTTGCCCACCTCCTACTTTTGAGGATCGCCCTCCCTGCGTGGCTCCATTTTAGCATTTTTGTCCTATCCTGCAGAACTGAATGGTGTCCTGCAATGCCTAAGACTTTGATTCTAAAGATGCGAATGCTTAATGTTTTGGTTGCTTGCTCGTTATCTGCACAAAATGTTAAGGATTTCTTTGGCTTATAGTGTGGCGAGGGCTCAGCCTCTGGACTAATGCCAGGCAGCACTGCATGGCTGGTGTGTGTGTGGCATAGCCCCTGTTGACCTATGGCTGGACACAGATCAGAATCTCACAGTCCTCTTTGTTGGCATATATGCCTCCTATGACTTTAAACCTCTACTGAGCTTCCCCTCTTGAAGGGTCCACAACTTTCCAACATCTCCAAGATGAGGCCATTGGAAGGTGGCCTACATTTAAACATTGCAGTTCCCAAGTGGTCCTCTTAGGACAGTATGTGCTCCAGTATAAGGAAATCGCATACTCAGAATCCACATAGGCTTACTAAGAGAAAAATGTGTTTTGTTCAGCTGGTATATAGAGCTCTGCATACAACAGTGGAGTCTGTAGCAAGATTCTATTATTTTCATTTTTTTTTTTTTTTTTTTTTTACTATTTGGACAAAAAAGTAGTGCATCTGTGAAGGGAAATGGCTGAAGAAGCGCACAGACTTCTGGCTCGGGTGTGTGTTTCTGAGTGTGACAAATGATAGGAGTCACTTCAGAAGGGCTGCTCAGCTGTTCTGCCTTAGCCCCAGGAGGATACTTCTCCTCAGTTTACAACCACCCATGCGCAGAAAGCATATCCTGAGAGGATACACCCTTGAGTCCTTAACTAGCCACATTTAAAAACCACCCTCGCAACTCCTTCCCGGACAGGGGATGCAGAGGTTCTCTGCATAGGCCCGTTGACTTAACGCCATGTGTTTTAAATACTGTGGTGTAAAGCTGAATATTAATAGTCTCACACCATATGATGAGGAGAGAAGGAAACAAAAGCATATATACTTAAATGTTTTTATTCACATCCACAGCAGGATGAGAAATGCTTACAGTAACTTCAGTGACCATGTCCGTATTTCCAGAGGCGGTAGTGATAGCCACTGTCTCACAGTATCTATCTGGTTCATATTCTCTTTACCACCAAGCAGCCTCAGATGCTCATGGCTCTTTGCCTATAGTGTGACCCAAATTTTTTTTGCAGGGCCTAAGGCATTAAGCAGTCCTGCTGGGGTTGTTAACTGTCCATTTCCTATTGACTTCAGTCACAGGGTCTGACAGCACCAGGTGATGTCCTGAGGTTTCTGCCTTCCAGACCTTTCTTTTATGTCCTTTGTGTAGATGACAAACAGGTGTCCAGCATATTCATTACTACAAGGTTCAAAGCAAAACACAGATCAGCTTTTATTCATGTATAGAAACAGTGCAGGCAAGGGACAGACAGTGATCCAGACTCCTCAGGGCTTCTGTGTCCCTGGCTAAGAATCAGATGGACCAGATCAGATGGGGTTAATTATTTGCAAATGAGGTATCCTAAGCACACTGATCCTTTATGGGCCTTTTGGTTGCAAGGAGGGTGAGGGGTAGGCATGTGCTTAATCACAGTGGAGGACCCTGCCTTGGGTCTAAGTGGAAGATGCCTTTGGACTAGTCATAGAAATATTTCTATGATCAGCCCAGAAGTTGGGGGAATCTTGAGTCTTCACTGCAGTTCCTTCTAGAAAATGACAGTATACCAAGCCTTTGTATATGTTTGGGGGTATGAGGAAAGCTTTTAGCCATGAGCAAAGCTCTGCAGCTGCTTGTGGCTAGATTGGGCCTGGAACGAGATTCCTTAGCACTCTGCCAAGCCTCCTCCTGGCTGTAAAGATTAGTCACCCTAGCTGTGATGGCCTTTCTTGGTTGTCAACTTGAATACATCTGGAATTAACTAAAACTCAAGTGGCTGGGTACACCAGTGAGGGATTTTTCTTAATGAAATCATTTGGAATGGGAAGACTTACCTTTAACGTGGTTTTTTTTGAGGTGCAAACATCGACTTTTAATTTGGGCCGCCCCTGCTGGCAACCTGTATTGATGTTATAGAAGGAAAAAGCTCACACTCCTTGCCTGCTTGCCTTCACTTTGACTGGCAAGTACATTCCTTCACTGGCATTGGAGCCTACTTCTCAGGGATCCTGGCATATACTGAAGGCTAGGTAAGATGTCCAGCCTCATGGGCTGGAAAATTACTGAATTCTTGGACTTTCTGTTGGTAGACAGCCATTGTTGGATGAGCAAGACCACAGCCTATAAGTCACTCTAATAAATACCATATGATATATTATAATCTATATTTATCACTTATAACAATTATACCTACTATAATATTTATTATATATTATGCCTGTATTCATTTATAAAATATGGTATATAATTATACAACACATCACATATTAAAATTAGAATATATCATAAAATATAGTCCTATAACATATGCTATATATTATAAAACTTATTATATAATACTTAACAATATATCATATTTTATGTTATAAATCCCATACACATATATCTATCTATATCTATTGTTTTAATTCTATTCCTTTAGAGAGAATCCTGACTAATATACTAGCCAAGTCAGCAACTTCCATCCTTACCTACTGACTCAGAGGCATGGGGGAGGTCCCTCAAGTGGCTGACTAGAAGTTATAATTTCCAGGCTGACACTGTGTTTCCTAGTGAAACACTTGTCCTTTTGCTACTTAGACCTTTCAGTAGCAAAGTAGCAGAGCACAGGTTGAAGGGATAGAGAAAAATCACACATTGGCAGTATTCACAGAGAAGTGATTGTACATGGTGCCATTCCCTCCCTCCACTCCTGGTCTTGGCTTGTGGAGATACACACATATATTCGAATGTGACTAGCACATAGTAGGCCCTCAGATGCTGACTCAAACTACCACAAGAAGTTGATTTCTTAAAATGGTTGTGCAAATCTCAGATTGCTATGGGAGTCAGTCTTGGTAGTTTCCAGACACACACACTTATGAGACATGATCAAGAATAGGTTAATTAAAGAGGGAAGACTCACCCTGAAAGTGGGTGGCACCAATCCTAGGGCTGGGTCCTGGATTTCATACAAAGGAGAAAGCCAGCTGAACACATTATTTATCCTCCGCCTCCTGACTATGGATACTGTATGAGCAGCTGCCGAAGCCCCTGCCACAGCTTCTTTCCACTTCCCTGCCCTGCCAGGCTGTACTCCAGAATCGGAAGCCTAAATAAGTCCTCCATTGAGTTGCTTATGTCAGAGTGATTTGATCACAGCAACAGCAATATCTGGACAGAAGTGGATATGTTTGTAACATTTTTGAAAGTTAAATGAGCCGTTTTTTTTTTTTGAAAGTTAAATGAGCCGTACGTGGTCATGGTTAATGCTGCAATCGCAGTAATAGGAAGATCATGAGCTCAAGGCCAGCCTGAGCCACATAGTGTACTAGAGGACAAACAGCCTCCTGTGGATGTGGGGTACTGAATCCAGATCCTCTGCAAGGGCAGTAAATACTCTTAATTGCTGAGTCACCTCTCCAGGCTTCACATGTGTGTGTTTGTGTGTGTGTGGTGTGTGGGTGCGGGTGTTTGTGTGTGTGGACAAGTGTGTGTTGTACAGTTCTGGTATTTGAAGAGGATAAGGAGAAGTTGTATAAGAGAAGAGAACTTCATAGCAGTTCATTTATACTTGTCACAATTACAAGATATGTTAGTAAAAATCCCCAAAGAGTAAAAGTCAGACTTTGGTCTGTTCCCATGACTCATGGGCCTATGTCCCTTGGTATATGCTGATTTGTCTTTTGACTTGATTCTAGATTTTATTATTCTTTCTTAAAAATCTTTTTTTTTAGATTGTACTTTTAAAATTTGTGCTTTTACTTTATCTTAGAAAAATATACCTAATTTCAGGTATAGTCCCACAGGAATCATGTTTAGAGTGACATAAGAATGCCCTTCTGCATACTTATGCCACCCTCCCCATGCAGTTTTTATTTTCCCATTTTAATTTTTTTATCTTTCCATTACAAAATTAACCCTTTGGCTGCAGTTAATGCACCAGCTTCATTGCACGGCAGTGGGACACACCATTCTCTGTAGTGACCTAACATCCCCCACAGAGACATCTGCTGCTATGGCAAACATGCGCCTTACAGCCTCAGCAGTCCCTGTCTATATAGACCTTTACATTTGTTGGGCATATTTTCAAAGCCTATGGAAGTTTCATAAGAAGCCCTGGAAAGGAACTGGGTCAGGCATGGTTACTATTATTTACATGTGTGTTGTTTACTTGCTTGAGTAAAAGGTAAGAGCTGTGTATGCTTCCCACTTACTCAGATCTGGTACCCAGCAAATTAGAAATGTAGTAGTGATCAGGAGTTATGTAGTATGTAAGTGTATAGCTGGATGGAGACGCAGGGAAAGTCACCAAGGTTTTTAAGCTTGTATAGCAAGTAAAGGAAACTGCTGTAATCATCCAATGTTTGTTTTAAATGTGAGATGAGTTTAGGGCTATTTAAATGTTTTCTGCCCACAGAATAAGTTAATTTCCAAGGAGCACTTAGCAAGTTTGTTGAGCAGAATTCAAACCACATTTCATGAACCTTTAAAATCCCAGAGACAAAAGACAGTGCATTGCTATATTGCAGGTTTTAAGCATCCTGTCTGCCTTGGCTTTGGACACTGGCATAACTGCTGTAAACTGGGTGACTTGCACAGCAAACATCACTTAGGTTTAGTTAGAAGCTGGGAAGGCCAAGAGGGAGTAGGTTCCCCTTGAGGGCCCACCAGGCTTTGCAGATGTGCGGATCTCTGCCTTCTTTCCTGATATGGTTTAAATTCTTCGATCCTAATTATACACATAAGACCACAACCCACTTCCAAATATGCAATACTGGGGACTAGGCTTTAACATATGCATCTTCAGGGTACGAAAGCATTCAGATCATTGCATTGTCTGTCAGAGTATGGTGACCATCCCATTATCGTTCAGTGGGCCCAACCATTCTTAATATTGAAGATTTAAATTAAATGTTTTTGTTCATAGAAAGGGCCATGACAGGTTAAAATCAAAAGCAATTGCCAGGTTTTCTTATTTCCAATTCTCCTCTTAGTGTTAATATGATGGTTCCGAAAGGAAATTAACATATTTTATCAGCCATTTTCCCAACTTCATGTGCCACAATTATATAATTTAACATGTACAAAGTTGGTCTCACCATTTTATTACTCACCAGGTAGTTATGACATGCACATAGCTACCCAAACTTGGAAACAAGGACACGCCATCATTCGCATCCACCACTGCCCAGTGGCCATCAGTTAAGAAGCCTGCCTGCATAATTAATTAATTAATTAATTTTTCATTTCATATATCCCTGCTTTTACAAAAAATGGTATTTCTTAAATGTGTTTTATTCTCCTATATGGACATTAATTTTTGACCTAAAATTAACTGTCACCAGGAGAGTCAGATGTTTTCGGCATTCACAATGAATTCTGTACCCAGGTCCCCTGAATGACTAAAAAACCCAGCTCCATTGTTGTCTGTAGTTTAAGCTCCAGAAACTTGAGATTATCTGTAGCACCACATCTGCTCTGTGTCTTCTCATGCAGCGAAGCCTCTGGAAACCAAAGCCACTTGCTTCATTTCTTCATGTAAGATCCAGTACAGGCATTGTTTATGGAAATTGTTTCTGATCCTCTCTTATCTGTTTCTTTCTCCTGATCCCTGGTGTTGGATTCAATGTATTGAAATGTTTATTAAGGGGACTTGAGATGTAAATCCTTGATAGACCAGAGAGTGCATATCATCCCTACCACCTTTTGTTCAATCCCTACCACAGAGAGAGAGAGAGAGAGAGAGAGAGAGAGAGAGAGAGAGAGAGAGAGAGAGAGAGAGAGGAGAGAGAAAAGAAACTATAGACTGGGCTCTGCTTTAGTAGTTAGGAATATAACATTGAACAACAACAAAAATCTTACTCTTGTAATTCATTTTCTTCAGTAAGAAAAACTAAAAAGTTAAGTAATGTGTAAATAATGTAGAATATTTGACAGTTATAGAGTGTACCACAATGAAAATGTTCCAATAGAACACTTAGGCTGTTCAGAATTCATTTCAGTCTGGGTTGGGATATGGCAATGTCAAATACTGTATTGCTTCATTCAGGTGACGTTACAAAGGCAAAACATTTGTTTACATAGATATCTTAAAAAAGGTCGTTGTACCAGGCATAGGCAGCACCCAGCATGCCTAGGCTGTTGTAGGTCAGAGAGGTCACAAAGGGAGAGTCGATAGGTTTTGTAAACGGTTGCAAGGACTTTGACTTTTAGGTATGTGATTGTTAGATGGCTTTGAGTGTGTGAGTGAGCTTGGGTTTGGTAATTCGAGGCTAGACGATAGGTAACACCTGTCAACCAGAGTGGAGCCTATTTCAATGTCCTGTGAAAGACCATGGTGATGATGATGATGATGATGATGGCGGTTTGAATGGAGGTGCTGTCCATTGGAAAGTGAAATGTGCTCCAGGTCTGGATGGCTTTAAAAGTTCTGTAAAATAGGATTTTATGAGGTTTTGGTGAGAAGTCACTGGTGGCTTATTCTCTTTCCTCCTCAGTGGTGTGCATCTGGTTGGTCCTCAGTCTCCTCTTTTATTTTCCTGTGCTGTCTCTCAGCCACACCACGGCAGTAGCTAACTGGCATCCCTGTATGTAATAAATTCTTTCCTCAGGAGTGAAGAGCGTTCTGAAATATTAGTTTGTCTGTATCCACCTTGAGGATGTATTTCCTCAGTGTGTTTTCCTGTTCTGGGCAGAGTAGGAAGTTCAGTGTCCCCAGCAAGGCCCTGTCATATAGAAAGAATCCTTAACCTGCCTCTCACTCACTTCCGTAGTTTTGCCTTTTCCCTCTTCAAAAGCCTCTTAGTTCTGATTTTGTTAAAGGGTCCTCAATCCTGGGAGAATCCACACATCTTCCTTCTATGGAGGATGTCCTTTACATCTTGTCTGTTAGTGCATTACAAGGCCAGTTGGTGTGTCCCCTGGCCAACAAGAGCCTTCTCTTGCCTTCTGTGAACATATAGGATAGGGGCCATGGTGGGAGTTTTCCAGTGAGCCACCATGCCTCTATTGCAGTGTCTTCAAAGTCCCCTTAACGCTGATATAGCCTGTGATGGTGACAGTACCATGTGGCCAGGCCTGATGTCTGAGGTCCTGGATGACTTCCTAGTCACTTGAACATGAAGTGTGGGTATGGAGAAGGTCTCAGCGAGTATCTTCCCAGCTGTGCAGAATGACATCAGTGAGACCAGTTAGACTTTGGTTTCTCCAGCACTCCTCTCTATCGGAGAAATGCACTTCTGAGAGAAATGTGAAGAATGATGAATCAGAAGACCTGATGTCAGAGGTCCTGTGGGGAGGAAGGGTGAACTCAGGCACAGGGCTGTGTCGGTTTCTTGGCACCAGTAAAAGGAGCTGAGTTCTAATTCTTAAACTACAGGGAACCATTACCTCAGCACAAGGCGCCCTGAGGTACAGTTACCTCAGCTCTGCGCATCTGTCAGGGGCCGCTCTATTTCCCCTCTGCCCTTTTGTCTTCTCCTCCTGGTGACAGGAGCACTTTGGTTGTAAACCTGCCCTGCATATCAGAAGAATGGATTTCTCACCTAACCAAATAGCTGGAGGGGAATCAAGAGTATCATTCTACTCTATTTAGCTGATGTTGGTTGATTCTGAGCTAGAGGAGACATCGGTCTTCCCTCAGAAAAGAACTTGGCGGTGAGCAGAGTTCTGACAAGAAGCAATAACAATGGGAATAGAGAGACTAGAAAGAATGCAGAAGTCCCACAGGGTCAGAATGGACAGAGGGCAGGGCTCGCTTACACTGGAGATGGAGAGAGAGTGGGTTGGAGGAGAGCTGTAGCATGCAACCCAGGAGGAGGAGGAGAAGGAGGAGGATTTCACTTAAAAGAGATGGGTGCAGAAGAGGTGCAGTGATAATTCAAGAGGACTAGAAAGTACTGATGCTAAGAATTAGTATCTGGCTTTTTTTTGTTGTTGTTTGTTTGTTTAATTTTGCTTTGCTTCGAAGCTAATGGCAGCGATATGGAAGTCACCTGCAGAGATGCCACAGTTGGAGAGGGGTGGGGACATGGAAGGAAGAGAATGTAGGATGGGAACAGAAGAAAGAAAATGTCTACCTTTACAGGCGGAGTAGAGGACCTAAGCCAGCAAAAGAAATTGAGAAGATACATTTAAGTAGACAGGATGCAACATTAATTTGCTAAAACTCACTTCATTCAAAAAAAAAAAAAATAAGCTTTTTGGGTGCCACATAGTATCACTGGCAGATGCTGGCTATGTTCAAAACTTTGTGTTGTTCTGGAAAGCTTAGCTTTTTTTTTCTTTTTTAAGGGAGATTTCTATTTCTGTGATGTTTACTTTTGTTTTCCCTACTTTGCTGATTTTTAATGTAGGAGTAAACACCCAAGAAAGTAGGAAGTTGGGTAGGAATACCAACTGTCTGACATTGCTGCAGCAGGGGTGGGGGTGGGGTGGCTGAGAAATGACTCATTAGGCCGCCATGAAACTTGGGCATTGAGGGAAATTAGGTTCATTCGAAAATGAGCGATTTCAGTACATTCCAACTATAAGGCTGAAATCATAGGGCAATGACTAAGGAATTAATTAGGATTAATTATATGTATTATATATACATGTAAATGTATCAAAGTAAGCACTGGAAAACGCTTGATTTGGTGGTGAGTGGAAAGAAAAAGATGTGATGGGTTTTGTGGATGATTTCCATGAATCCTACAATGATACCTTTGGCGGTGTCATTGTAGGGTTCATGGAAATGAGAGTGTATTTAAAATCTGAGTAGAGAGTTTAAAGGCATGATATATAGAGCTCAAACCCAGAGGAAACTACCAGAGAGAGAGAGGGGGGGGGGAAGAGAGAGAAAGAGAGAGGGAGAGGGAGGAGAGAGAGAGAGAAAATGGGTAGAGGTTCAGAGAAATGTTGAAATGGAAAAATGAAGTGTCTTTCTCAGGAAACATAAGGTCATGTGTCAGGGGTAATGATGTGTCTGAGTACTCAGGGGCACTGGGGCAGGGATCAGGGTGGGGAGTCATCCGTGGGGAGTGGAGGGGTTGGCAGGGCTGCGGTTCTCACACTCCGAGGACTGACTGGCTGGAATTCCACAGGGCTCCCCAAAGTGGTCTTGCAACATTGTAGAAGTTTTCAAACCTAGGGAGGTAGAGCTGATTGAAATCACAGAGAAACAAGGCGAAGGGTGGAGGGCCAATCAACAGAGTAGAGAAGACTCCCGATAGTGACCACCGGAAGAACAAAGTAAGGACAGCATGTGTCTGGGTGCCAATTAACAGTATTTGTTCTAATCTAACGAATAAACATGAGAGAATAGTAGATAATGGGTTCACTGTAATGTTAGGAATCCTCATGAGCAGATTACAGTGTGGGTGTGAGGTCAGGCACGTAGGGACGGCATAAATGCGTGGTTGTCTTTATTAGTTTAGGTATGTGAAGCACAACGGGAACTGATAAAAGTAACCTTAGTTTTACTCAAAGCGTGTGAGCTTATTGACCTGCAGAGCTCATTTTCATTTAACAAGATGGTTCTTTAAATATTTAAAGTTTGCTTTAATTTTGTCCTGGAGGCAGAGGCCTGCCATCCTAGCAGCTTGGGAAGCTCAGGCATGAGGATCCCTACCTAGTTCAAGGAGTGCCTGGGTAATGGAGAAGTTCAGGGTTATCCTGGAAAGCTTGCTGAGCCCTTAATGCAAAATAAAAACTGAAAGAAATAGGGGTGGTGGTGTAGGGGCAGGGCAATTGGTAGCCCTTGGATCGCACCCTGTTCCCCCCCCACCCCCCCCACCCCGACAAAGAAGACTGATTAAAAGTCATTTTTAAGATAAGGACATTTTAAAAATGTTTATTTACTTATTATTTATTCAGACTTATATTATTTTTTTATTTAGACCCATCAATTGCTATTTTTAAAAACTTAGGCCCACTATTATTTTTTATTTAGGCCCATTATTAATTATTGTTATTTTATGACCCCTTTCAGGAAACGTTTTTAGACTTTCCTAGTGTTGTTTTGAGAGATGTGACTGTTGAGACCCCCATTTGACCTAACTTGACCCCACCCTGTCCCTTGCCAGTAGCGGTATGGATATTGGAAGATTTTTAAAAAGCAGCTTGAATCCTGTTTTCACCTCAGAAGAGCCTTTTCAGTGAAGCTAATAGAAGCTGTATGCAGTTTCTTTGCACTTTTCTAATTGAAGAAGCAGTTCATTTTTTATACATAGCTAGGTCACTCCCCAGGCAGAGCCCTCCCTCCTAAGGTTGGCATGGGCAGTGGGCAGGGTCTTTCACCACAACTAATGTAATGTACAGGACAGGACTGAGGGACTCACTGAATTGCTTGGGTGCTGAGCTCTGGCTTACTTCCCTGCACGCACACACCTTCCTTCCCCCAGGGCTCTCACAGCCAGTGCCAGACAACATCAGCTGATAAGATAAGAAGCATGTGGTCCACTGCCATCAGCTGGGTCCCTCCTGGCCTGCTGACGCACAAGGTCCTCCCCTGATGTCAAAGGGCCGATAAGTAGCTGCTTGGCTCCTCCCCTAAGTGTTGTGCCAGAGAAGACTCTTTGTCTCAAAAGCTGCTTTGCTGGAGTTTTGTTTTTTTGTTTGGTTTTTTTTATTGCTTTTGACTAGGCCAGAGCTCCTGTCTGTTTAAATGCTTTAGTCTTATTTATAAATGATTTGGCAGAAGTAGTGTTAGCAGAGATGTGTCTAATTCAGTACACATCCTTTGATTTTTCTCTTGCCACCTATAAGGTTCACATTGTATATGTGTGTGTGTGTAAGTATGAGTAATTTGATGAAAAGAGTGGTCTGTAAGTTCTCATGAAAACAAATGGTTACACCCTGGCATTTAGCCTCCACCCCCTTTTTCTTCTTTTCTGTGGTTGATGAGGGGAAGACATGAGCTGATCCAGAGCAGCATCATTTCAGCTGCACTTGACCCTGGATAATCTGTTCACCTCAGCATTCTTAGGGTGTCCCTACCAAAATGTGAAGGAAGATTAGATCCCTATGACCTAACCAGTGCTGGTGGTAACCTGCTGCTTCTTACTCTGAATTTGCTCGATTTTTTTTTTCTAAAAAAGCTTCTACATGAAAATACCTTCAGCCACACTGTCACGATAATAGTCATATCCAAGTGGGATGTCATCATGTAATTGTCTGTTTGGCCATCTGAAGGCCTTATTTTGACAGCTGCACAAGGTAATTTACAATTACCTTGCTGAAGCTGGCATGCAGGGTGCTTATATTAGGACAGAAGAAAGGCCTGGAAACCAGTTAGCACCTTAGGTACTGACATTTTAAGTTGTGTATTGCCTCAACTCAGCTTAGTGACATTTACCAAATTCTTCATTATCCTCAAAACACTGTGTTTCAAACACGAGTTGAATACAGCTGTCATGGAGAATTGTAGCCTATAATAGAAAGCACATGAACCCACATACCCATTCAGGACCATGGAGAATAGTGAAACTCATATTTTGAGAATGACAAAGGTGAAATGTTCAATGTTATTGTTATTTTTTTTTTTAAAGAATACCCCAGAAATTTGTTCTGGGAATGTAGATATGTCACTGACCTCAAAAAAGCTACTTCTAAGGAGTGGCTTTTTATCAAGACCACTTTAATCTTTCATAAACAATGTTGTAGCATGCCTTTATTAACTAAATACAAATTACTTTTTTTTTTTTGGACTGGTTTTTAGTAATTGCTGACATTGACTGAAAACTATGGTAAGCACTTCTCACCTGGGGTTCTTAATCCTTCTAGACAGTCACATGAGGGCCCGAGACAGCTCAGTGCTTAAGAACACTGGCTGCTTTTCCAGAGGATCCAGGTTTGGTTCCCAGTATCTACTCATTGGTTCACAGCCTTTGTAACTCCAGTTCCAGGGGCTGCAGTGCCACCTTCTGGTCTCAGTGGGCAGCAGTCATATATGTGAGGCATGCATAATAGATGCAGGCAAACACTCATGCCTATAAATTAAAAATAATTTTTAAAATGCACATGATGTGTAGTTACTACTTTCTGTCCTTCCCAGATGAGGAATGTGGGATACAGGAACGCCAGGCAACCCTGATCAACTGTCTTCACACTTAGAATTTCCCGCTGTGCACTGCCTGGTGCTATAGTGCCAGAGCATTTGCTTTGTGAAGGCTGAACTACAATGTCAGAGTTTGAGAGGTAAAGAAGGAAACTTCAAAGGAGGTGGAAGTGCCCTGTTTCAGTTTAAGCCTCTCTTGATACACAGATGAGCTGGATTCTCACAGGTCTTGCTGCTGCTGTTGAACAGAGTGCAGTATACACAGCTCAGGTACATGTACTCCATTCCTTACAGTTCCTGGCCACCAGGAACGTTCTGGCTCACTCACTGTCAAAGGAAAATGTGCATCTCTTTGTAGTAGAGGGTAGGATGTTTGACAGCAGCAGAGAGCCACAGGCAGAGTGCTTCCAAGTGGCTCCGTTCTGCTGGGAGCAAAAGGTTGGAAACTGCAAATGGCCTGGCCATGATTGTGCACAGTCACAAAATACAGCCCTGTCTTACTTTCCAAAGAAAGTGCCAACAACTCTGGTCATTCTACAGTATCTGTGGCAGATGTTCTGACTCTCAGACAAAGGAAGGCTTTTCATACTAATTCATTACTAGATAGTTTAGCGATGGGCTTCAAGTTCCTGGGGTCCCTGACATAATTTCATGGTACTTACTTTCCCAGTGTTTTCATATGCGTTGGCAAAGATCTGGTGTAGGAAATATCATCTGTATCTGTGTGTTCAGCTCGGTGAGCAGAGTGGAAGGTTGCAGGTCATTTCCTGTAGGCTGAAAAGACTTGTGTGCTAACATCTCTGTTTACAGTTCCTGCAGCTTTCTGCTTGGTGTAGTCACTGCCATGAGTGTGCCTTTGCAGAGATGAGATTAATGAAGTTTCTGGAAGTAACAAGGTGCTTCTGCTTGGTCATGGTTTCATTCATTCACCCCCATCTTGAGGCACCAATGAATGGTGGTTCCTCCTCCTTGCATTTTGTTTGCAGACTTGCTTAGTCACTTGGACATGCTTGTAACCTGGCTTAAATAAATCCTTGCCCTACTTCCACGGTCATTTATAGATATGCACGTATAGACTGTGTGATGATTGGCTGGAAACGTGTGTCCCAAGAAGCCACTTCTCCGAGTGGGTCAGTGGTTCCATTTGCTGATTCAGAACAAGACTAACTGAGGATGTCTAGGCTCTGGAATAAGATGGTGAATGAGAGATTAAGTTCTACTTTCAAAGGTTGTGCTAATGGGAACAGGCTCAACCTAGTGTTTAAAGAACCAATGTTCCACATGCCCCTGTGTAACAGTATTCTCTTAGCAGTCCTTGAAGATGCCTTACTGTGGTGATAGATCCAGCAACAAAGAAAACAGAGCTGGGCATGATGGCATATGCCATTTTTGAGGGACAGAGGCAGGAGGTTATGAGTTGAGGCCAGTCTGAGCTAATGTGGGGAATCTCTTAATGAAGAAAACAACAACAAAAAAAATCATTTTCAAAAATCAATTCGTTATTTAAAAATGTTATTTCTGAACAAGTTACCACTAAAAATAGCAGGAAATATCAATCAGTGGTCACTAATATCCCTTAATATCAATGGACTCAACTCTCCTATAAAAAGACACACACTTATTACAAGATGGATACAACAACAGAAGCCATCCTTCTGTTGCCTACAAGAAACACACTTCAACCACAAAGACAGACACAGGCTCAGAGTAAAGGGTTGGGAAAAGATTTTCCAGTCAAATGATCCTAAGAAACAAGCTGGGGGTGCCATCCTAATATCTAACAAAGTAGACTTTAAGCTAAAAGCAATTAAAAGGGACCAAGATGGTCATTACTTATTCATCACAGGAAAAATTGGTCAAGAGGAGATTTCAATCCTGAATATTTATGTCTCTAATATAAGGGCACCTACCTATGTAAAAGAAACAATGCTAAAGCTCAAATCCCACATTAATTCTCATACCCTAATAGTGGTAGATTTCAGTACCCCACTTTCACCCCTGGATAGGTCAACCAGACAGAGACTCAACAGAGAAATAAGGAATCTTAACAGAGGTTATGATGCAAATAGATTTAATAGGTATCTACAGAAGCTTCCACCCAAATGCAAAGGAATATACATATTTCTCAGCTCCTCATGGAACTTTCTCTAAAATTGACCACATAATTAGTCATAAAGCAAATATCAACAGATACAAAAAGATGAAAATAATCCCTTGTAACATATCGGACCACCAGGGCCTAAAGTTAGAGTTCAACAGCATCAAAAATCACAGAAAGCCTACCAACTCATGGAAACTAAATATCACTTAGCTGAACCACCTCTGGGTCAAGGAAGAAATTAAGAAAGAAATCAAAGTCTTCCTAGAATTTAATGAAAATGAATCCACAATGTACCCAAACCTGTGGGACATGATGAAAGCAGTCTTAAGAGGAAAATTCATAGCATTAGATGCCTAGATGAAAAACTTAGAGAAATCGCACACTAGAGACCTAACAGCTCAGCTGAAAGCCTTAGAACAATTAGAAGTGAACTCACCTAGAAGGAGTAGATGGCAGGAAATAATCAAACTTAGAGCTGAAATCAATACAATTGAAACAAAAAGAACAATACAAAGAATCAATAAATCTAAGAGTTGCTTCTTTGAGAAAGTCAACAAGATAGATAAGCCCTTATTCAAACTAATCAAAAAGCAGAGAGAGAGTGTGTCCAAATCAACAAAATCAGAAATGAAAAGGGGGACATAAAAACAGACCCCCAGGAAATCCAGAGAATTATCAGATCATACTTTGAAAATCTGTATTCCACAAAAATAGAAAACCTAGAAGAAATGGACAGCTTTCTGGACAGGTACCATTTACCAAAATTAAATGAAGATCAGATTAATTACCTAAATAAGCCTATAACCCTTAAGGAAATTGAAGCTGTCATTAAAAGCCTCCCTAAAAATAAAAGCCCTGGTTCAGATGGCTTCACTGCAGAATTCTACCAGACATTCAAAGAAGAATTACTACCATTACTCCTCAAACTATTTCACACATTAGAGAGTGAAGGAATATTGCCAAATTCCCTTTATGAGGCCACAATTACCCTAATACCCAAGCCACTCAAAGACACAACAAAGAAGGAGAACTACAGACCAATTTCCCTCACGAATATTGATGCGAAAATTCTCAACAAAATTTTAGCAAACCATATACAACAATATATAAAAAATACCATCCACCAAGACCAAGTAGGCTTCATCCCAGAAATGCAGGGCTGGTTTAACCTACGAAAAACCATAAACGTTATCCACCATATAAACAAACTAAAGGAACAAAACTACATGATCATATCCTGAGATGCTGAAAAAGCCTTTGACAAAATCCAACACTCCTTTATAATAAAAGACCTGGAGAGATTAGGAATACAGAGAAAATATCAAATATAATAAGGAAGATTTACAAGAAGCCGACAGCCAGCATCAAACTTAATGGAGAAAAATTCAAAGCAATCCCACTAAAATCAAGAACTAGACAAGGATGTCCTCTCTCCCCTTATCTATTTAATATAGTTCTCAAAGTTTTAGCTAAAGCAATAAGAGAACAAAAGGAGATTAAGGGGATACAAATTGGAAAAGAAGAAGTGAAACTATCTCTATTTGCAGATGATATGATTGTATACATGAGCGACCCACAAAATTCTTCCAAAGAACTGCTACAACTGATAAACACCTTCAGCAATGTAGCAGGATACAAGATAAACTCAAAGAAATCAGTAGCCCTTCTATACGCTAAAGATAGAAGAGCTGAAAAATAAGGGACACATTACCCTTCATATTAGCTGCAAATGGTATTAAATACCTTGGAGTAACTATAACCAAAGAAGTAACAGACCTATTTGACAAAAGTTTTAAATCACTGAAGAAAGAAATTGAAGAGGATATCAGAAAATGGAAAGCTCTCCCATGTTCCTGGATAGGTAGGATCAACATAGTAAAAATGGCAATTCTACCAAAGGCAATCTACAGATTCAATGCACTGCCCATCAAAATCCCAACACAATATTTTTTGGACCTTGAAAGAATGATACTCAATTTCATCTGGAATAACAGGAAAGCCAGGATTGCCAAAACAATTTTACTCAACAAAAGAACCTCAAGAGGCATCACCATCCCTGTCTTCAAGTTAACTATAGAGCTACAGTAATAAAAACAGCCTGGTACTGGCATAAAAACAGACTTGTGGATCAATGGAATAGAATTGAGCATCCAGACATTAACCCAAAAACCTATGAACACCTGATCTTTGACAAAGAGGCCTAAAACATTCAATGGAAAAAAGATAGTATATTTAACAAATGGTGTTGGCATAGCTGGATGGTAGTGTGTAGAAAAATGCAAATATATCCGAGCCTGTCACCCTGCACAAAACTCAAATCCAAATGGATCAAAGACCTCAACATAAACCCAGCCACTCTGAACTTGATAGAAAAGAAAGTGGGAAATACACTTCTAGGAATTGGCACAGGCGACCACTTCCTAAATATAACACCAGTGACACAGACACTAAAATCAACAATGAGTGGGATTTCCTGAAGCTGAGAAGCTTATGTAAAGCCAAGGACACTGTCAATAGGACGAAACGATAGCCTGCAGAATGGGAAAAGATTTTTACCAACCCTACAAGTGATAGAGGACTGATCTCTAAGATATATAAAGAACTCAAGAATCTAGAGCCCAAAAACTTGAATAGCCCAATCATAAAATGGGGTTCAAATCTAAAAAGGTAATTCTCAGCAGAGAATGGCTGAAAGGCACCTGAAAAAGTGCTTATCATCTTTAGCCATCAGAGAAATGCAAATCAAAACAACTTTGAGATATCATCTGACACCTATCAGATTGGCTAAGATAAAAGACATAGATGACAGCCTATGCTGGAGAGGGTGCAGAGCAAGGGGAACACTCCTCCATTGTTGGTGGGAGTGTAAGCTTGTTCAGCCACTCAGGAATGCACTATGGCGGTTTCTCAGAAAACTGGCAATCAATCTCCCCAAGGACCCAGCAATACCGCTTCTGGGTGTATACCCTAAAGATGCACAGTCGCACTCCAATGGCATTAGCTCAACTATGTTCATAGCAGCATTATTTGTAATAGCAAGAACCTGGAAACAACCTAGATGCCCCTCAATTGAAGAATGGATTAACAAACTGTGGTACATCTACACAATGGAGTACTACTCGGTAGTAAGAAAAAATGATTTTCTAAAATTTGCAGTCAAATGGATGGATTTGGAGAATATCCTCCTGAGCGAGGTATCACAAACCCAGAAAGATAAGCAGGGGATGTACTCACTCATTAGTGAACTCTAAGCAAACAAGCGAGAGAGAAAAAAAAAAAAAAAAAAAAAAAAAAAAAAAAAAAAAAAAAAAAAAAAAGCAAACCATGCCCAAGCTGCAAACCACAAGAAACACCCTGGACTGACTCCTAGGATCCCATTCCCCCTAGAGGAACACCTGACTCTGACTCAGTCTTGATGCTGGGGGGAGAAAACTGGATTTGCCAGGAGTGGAGGCTGAACTAAGCAATAATGGGACCCCGTGGGACCTTGGGACCATCTGCCCATGGGGGGGATGGGGAGATGTGGAAAAGAGGGAATGACCTGATGTGGTGGGAGGGGGAAGGGACCTTGAATAAGGATATACAAGGATAGGAAATTTGACTTCTCTATTCATAATAATAAAAAAAAGAAGAAAAAAAGAGAAAATATTATTTCTGAAAACGTCATTCCTTTAAAGAGACGTTAAAAGAAGTAGCATGGAGTTCTGAGTTTTGGTCAATGCTGTGTGAGAATCCAGGGCACTGTGTTATGTGAGCTGCCCTGATTTTGTTTCCCAATCATGTTTTCTGAGTGGCTGGAAGGGTTTTCAGACAGTGGGAGTGTGCTACAGCCTTGTGTTTGCATGATCAGAGTCAGGCCAGCTTGGTAGACCTCAGGTCTGAATACTCATTTTCTAGTTGTTAAAAGTTATTCCGGGGGCTGGGCAGATGTTCACAGGGGAAAGTGCTTTCCATGAAGACTCGAGTTCATATCCCTAATGCACATAGAAACACTGGGCAGGCATTGCGGCTACGTGTTCTCCCAAACTTGGGAGGGAGGAAGAGGAAGAACCATTTGGATAGCTAGCTGGATTAGCAAGTTCTGGGTTCAAGTGTATATGTGCATGCGCGCGTGAGCGCACATGTGTACTAGTTTGTCTGCACACACTTGCAGACATGTGTGAACACTTGCACACCATAGACCTAGTTTTTTTTTAAAGTTCATATTGTCTTTTAAAGTAATTTTAGAAATTAACATGATTTTCAGAAATAGGAGGATTAGTTAAATTGTATTTCTTGGAAAGTCACACATTGCCATCCTGATACCCCATACCTGAGCCTGAACTCTCTGGAGAAGGCCTTTGAAGAGGTCCTGAAGTGATCATAAGGCCTGTAGGGAAGGGAGGTTTTCTATCTAGTCTGAGAATATTCTAAAGATGTCCTTGGACGCTAATGACCCTTTCTTTGATAAATCTTGCCATGTTGCCCTGGAACTAACTCTACAGACCCATATGTCTCTACTTCCTGAGTGCTGGGTTCAAAGGCCTTTCCTCAGGCCTCTGTTCTACCATCTCTTCATTTGAAGTGAGTCATTTGCAACTAAAATTTCAGTCACACAGAAATTCCCTCCTGCTTTTTACACTTTTCTCCCTTTTCAGAAAACAAAACTTCTGGCCCCCTTACTGTTTCCTGTTTTCCTTTTCCTCAAACAGCAAAAGGTGAACATGTTTGCCCACAGCTGTTTGCAGGGCTGACTTCCCATTCTTCAGAGTGTTAATCATAGTGCCCCCTGCCCGGGCCTCCAGCACCCACACAGAGAAAGGAAATTAGGATGAGAGCACCTTTGCTTGTTTGAAACCAACTTGGGGCCCAGCTGAGGCAGCACACAGGAGCCTGAAGGAGACAAGGAGGCCATCTTCCTTAACTGAGGGGCGCACAGCAAAGGGGTGGCAGAGCGGGAGCAGCGAGCTGAAAGGGTTAGTTGGGGACTCTGGGAAGCAAAAGTCATTTTGGAGTTGTAAAGTGTTGCAGGCAGATGCGATGATGCGGAGCATGTGCGTTTTCATCTCTGGAGCGAAGCCAGAGGCATGTCTGCCGGCAATGTAGAGGGCAGAAGCATGGCAGAGTGGATGGAGGTCTGTCCTGGCAATCAGGTGACAGTCAGTTGTGAGGCCTGGGATGGGGTCAGGCTGCACCTCCTCAGAAGAAACTTCTCTGTGGCTTGGCATTGCCCCATCCTGTTAACTCTTGGTGCCAGCTAGAGGTTTGATGAGGGGACTTCCTGCTCACCCACTTTGTGCACGTGTTAGAAGGCCTTTTAAATAAAAACTGCAACCTGCTGAGAAAACTCCGCTTTAGAGGGCTTACTGACTTGAGGGTTTGATTCCATATTCACAGTAAGCTTAGCATGCCATACTTTTAAGGAGACGTTTTATGAAAGCATGTAGTTGCCAGCAGGCAGTTCAGAATGTTTGCCAACTGGACTTGACTTGCTACCTCTCACCACTCTGTTTGGGGAAAGCCCAGTGTCTTCAGACGGAAGTATAAACCTGAAGTTGGTTCCAGCTCAACACCAAATTGTTATTAATCATCCTGTACAATTTTCATCTTTGTTTTGTCTGGTTTTAAAAAGCAGCTGCTCCTAGGAACAAATGCCAGAGACTGTAAAGGGGAGGACAGCCACTCTCTGGTTAGAGCAGGACAGTGGGGTGTGCTGAGCACCCTACGGAAAGATGTGCTCATGTCCTAAATGCAGAAGCTGTGAGAGCCTCCCTGTTTGGAAAAGGACCTTGGCAAATAGGACAATTGTAGGGTCTTCAGGAGCAGCAAGTTGTACCTCTAGGGGGACAGATAGTGGCTGCAGAGGAGAGGTGGAAGTTTGGCCCCAGGTCAAGCACCTCAGAGTCCCCATCACTGTGAGAAAATGACTTCCATTGTTCTCAGCTGGACTGTGAGTGTCACAGCGACCACAGAGAGGGTAATTGCTCCCGAAACCCTGCTGTGATGTGCCTACAAACCCAGGCTGGACTCAAACCTAGGTTCTGCCAGTGATTGTCCAGTATTCTTGGGCAGATCACTTTGTGGTGGAAAACCATGTGAGTCCTTTAATCAGGAACAGGGATTAAGGTAACTGTCCTATGGACCTTTAGGGCTTTGTTATAATCCTGTGAGATAATGTACTAGCTCCTCCAGAAAGCTCTAGAGGACAGTGATAAATTTCCCTCTGCACAATCCAGAGTGGTGTTTACTTAGCTTGCACCATTTTGATTAGGCTTAGTTCATTTCAGCAGCTATAACAAAATAACCTCGGACTCAGTGGCTGATGAACAAACATTTCTTTCTCGTAGTCTGGAGCCAGGAAGTCCAAGGGCAAAGAACTGGCAGAGTTCATGCCCCAAGAGGCTCTACTTCTTCGTTCAAAGATGCTGCTTTTCTGTTTTCCGTATATGGAAAGATGCAAGGCAGCTCTGTGAGACCTCCTGTCTCATCTGTGACAGCTTCATCCACCTGAGGAAATCAACCCGAAAGGCTCCCTCCTGATATCACCACAGAAAATTAGTTTTTAACATATGCATTTTCAAGGACAGAACATTCAAATCACAGTAGAGACTCAAACACAGTGACGTCAGCAGAGAAGCAGGTGGGCGCAGCTGGAATCTGTTCACCAAGTAGTCACACAGTCCCGTGGTATTCTTGCCAAAGAAGAAGGGAAAAAATGAATGCATTTATCCACAGGGAACACAGGACCAAGTGCGTCAGCTCACTGTCCATTTCAATAATCTAAAGAGAAAGGGATAGTTCAGGGGGAAGGTTTTCTACACCAGTACTGTCCATAGGGGTAATATGTGAAAGAAGAGCTGGGCGAGTCATGTGTATCTGTAATCCTGCCTGCCTCCCCAAGAGGTGGAGGTCTAAGGGTCAGGAATGCAAGGTTTGACTTGGCTACATAATGAATACAAAGACTATGTGACCCTGTCTTAAAAAAGCAAAGCTTCTGAGATTACAGAGTTTGGGAGATGTGTGAAATTTTAAAAATAAATTTAACTTCTATATTAGTTAATTAGTTAATTCCTTAGTGGGTATTTTACATCTTACACTTGTGTTGTTACTTTCCAGGCCCATTGTGTCTTCTGTATTGGAAGTCAATTGCTTCTTGGCTGTGGCCAGTTTTCAGGTGATCAGTACCTGCCTTTGCTAATGACCTCAGTGGATCCAACCCTGCAGATATCAAAACAAGGTTTTTGTTGTTTTGTTTTAGTGTTTGTTTTTAAGTGATTTTTTTTCCTTCTTCTTTCTAGAAAGTGTCAATGGTTCTTGGACTATACTTGTTCACAGCTTTGTCTTTTGAGGAAATTATACCTACTAATATGTCATTCTTTAAGAAAACCTCGCTGAGTAACAGTGTGTGATGGGTACACTCTTCTTGGGCAGATGATAGAAAGGCAGAGTCTTTACTTTGGAATAATTAGACTGAGGTCAAAGTGGTAACTAGCTCATTAATAGTAAGAACAAATCAAAGAGGGAAGAGATAGGATTTGTTCCATCCCTGTGGTGGGGTGGGTGGCACACGATTCTGGCTTACTGAGTCTCCCTTATGGAACCGGCTTGGGCCTGCTGTGTTTTCCTTAGACAAGTCTCAGAACAGTTGTGCATTGCTTCTCAGATCAAGCAGCTCAGGCCTCCTCAGGTGCTTTGATCTCTGGCAGCTTCTCCTCCTGGTTGCTCAGCCCTGTCCTGAGTCAGTTCTCCTGTGAGTGTTTCCTGCTCTTCATCTCCAGGCCTTGGCCCTTTCGGTTGCCTTTGCCTGAGGCCATCCCTCTTCTTGCTCAATTCTCATTGGTTCTCTAAGCCCATTTCAAAGGTCACCTCTTCCTGCATGCCACCTATGCACGCCCTACATACTGGCTTTTCACACAGGTGTTTCTGACTCCTTCCCTGGGTTCTGGACTGTTCTGTGGAGATTGCAAGGACTGTTAGCAATTTATTTCTAGTGTAGCCTAGCACCTGCTTCATGGTGCTTTTGAGTCTTCTGGCTTCTAACAGTCACCTGCCTGTTGACCGCCTTAGAGAGCATTTCCTTTCTCCTGCTGCCCCATTATTATAGGCACAGTCCTACCAATGTGAAGATCTATGGTAAAGCTGCACATGTCACTCCTGTTTACATCCTCAGGGCACTTCTGTCTGGATGTGTGCGAGGGTTCAGGCATTCTCCTGTCTGTACCCAGGGAGAAGTGCCTCAGGTGAAGAAGGCACTCAGAAGAAAAACCTTTAGTGAGCAAAGCTACCATGACTTTCTTATGTTTTTTATTCTGTGACAGATCTTACCTTATTTAAATATTTAGCTTTAGTTTTTTTTTTCCTTTATAGAATACTTCCAGGAAAACATGAATTTTTTAAATGATGAATATAGTTAGGAAGATACATTTAATTTGTAGTTATCCACTGTAACTTTTCTAGAACATTCTGTGAATGCAGAGGCAATCTTTTAAGACATAAACTTGGTTTGTTGGACTTTACATTTTGATTAGGCAAAGCTTTTGGGAGCAACTGGGAATCAGGTGGTGGAATAGGGTGGCCATGCCTTGAGGTCACTAGGCTCCTGGTTCATCCTGGTCTCACCCAGTTATAAGCTGCTCATTCACGACTTAGAACACCAGTCAGCTGGTTTGCATCTGAGAAGGAAACTGGCCTCTTACTTAGAGTCCATGTATTCAACAAAAATGACCCTGCCTGTCCGATCAGCCAATAAATGGCATTACTAATCAGAACTGGCGTTTGGTAAGTGGGGCAGAGAAGTGTGAAAAGCTGGGGTCGTTCTCGTGGGCCAGAACAAACAATTCAAACTTGGCCTCAGAAAACCCCCACAGTCTGAGCACACTCACCATATGGCGCTATGTCTCTGTGCCGGCAGGCACAGTGTTGAATGTGGGCGACTCTCTTTAGTTTTTGTTCCTGATGAGCATGAAAACCTCAAAGCACGTTGTACTTGTGTGTTTACATACATGGCTTAAGGTTTTAACGTGTTAGTTTCATGTAGCCACTATAAGGACAAAATGCAGTAATTCTAATATCCCACGGAGGTGTTTTTTACAGTGACATTGCCCTTCCCCAGCCCACGAACCCTAACACACTTCTCTGTTATCATAGTTCTTCCCTTTCCTATAAAGCTGGTAAGTGGAATGAGGCTCACACCATGTTTTGAGCCTGACTGCTTCATTTCGCATGATGCTGTAGAGGGCCATCCGTGAGGTTGCCCTTGGCAGCCTTTGTGTGGGATGGCTCAGTAGCATTACTCTCTGCCCCTGGTTGAAGGACTCCATGCTGTCTTCAGCATGGGATGATTCTGAATAGAGCTGTGTTAAATGTTCACATCCGAAATCTTAATGGTTGCCCGTTCTCATTTTTGAGGAATGTCATCTCTAGGTCATAGGTAATTGCTTCTGGTGATTGGGAATTGCCATGCTGCCACAGTGGTGGCATCATTTTGCATTTCCACTAAGGAGGTCTGAGAGGTTCAGTAGCTCTGCAGGCTTGTTAATTGTTCACATGTGCTATCAGTCCTCATAGGTGGAGGGGCATTTCATAGTGGCTCTGATTTCCCAGTTTTCCATGGGTTAATGACTTCTGTATGCTTCCTATATGCCATTTTGGGTATGTGTCTCCCCAAGTCTTGCTCATATTTTAATTGTCATGTTGTTTCCTGTGAGTTTTTTTTATTTTTGGAAGTTCATTGTATATGCTATGTATATGGTTGGCAGTTAAGTTCACTGAATTTGTAGCTTGTTATTTCACCCATGCAAAGTTTCTTCTGCAAAATAAATGCTCTTATTTTGACACTGTGTAATTGAGACTTATCATCCCCTTTTGCTCTGGCTGTGTGTTAGAAATGCCTTGTGTGGCTTATTCTACTTTGTCTTCACCTCTCTAAGGAAAGTTTGCTCTAGGTACAGAATTTTTGACTGGGAGTTTTTTTTTTTTTTTTTCTTTTTTCAGGTATTTTAAACA
Source organism: Sigmodon hispidus (assembly GCA_004025045.1). Classification (NCBI taxonomy): domain Eukaryota; kingdom Metazoa; phylum Chordata; class Mammalia; order Rodentia; family Cricetidae; genus Sigmodon; species Sigmodon hispidus. Next base: position 24,789 of record PVIH01001061.1, on the reverse strand, counting down.
CATCAGCTCACAGTCGTTGGCTCTGTGCTTTATTCTGAGAAATTGATGGTTGCATTAGTTAGCTTTGGTCTGTGACCAAAAATCTCTGACGGAGGCAAATAAAGAGAAGAAGAATTAGCCTTTCAGGAGTGCCCATCATCATGGCTGAGTCTGTGGCAGAGGAGTTGCTTCACAGTGTGTGTTTGTGTGTGTGTGTGTGTGTGTGTGTGTGGCAGTGCTTCTGAGGACTTTCTTTTTATTCACTCCAGGCTCCTGGACCTGAGGGTATCATGTCACCCACATCATTCAGGGTAGAGGACTCAGCTAATCCTCTCTAGGAATAGTCCTAGAGATGCAGTCAGGTGTTTTTGTCTCCTAGGTGACTCTCATACAGCGAAGATGGGGTGGTCACAGCTGTCCATCTTATCACAGACCGCGTGCACATGATGAGCCTCTTCTCACCCACAGCCTTTAGAGGTCTGCTTTTCTTCATTATTCAACAATCTTAAATTGGTTTTTCTTTGAGTTTCTCAAGCTCCTTGGATGCTCTGGTCAAATCTTCTTTCTAACCTTTCTCGCTGCCTCTCCTGGGACGGAGCTGGGCATTGCTGTGTGTGGGAGGCAGAAAGCAAGAGAGAGTAGAGACCCACAGGGAAACCACCTGCCAGCCACTTGTAACATAGTTGCCTTACAGTTCCCTCTAGGCTGGCTGCCGTTTCCCAAGAGCACTTGCAGCTGTAGCTGACCAAAGACCTGTGCATTTTAGTTCATGTTCTCTTTGGCCCTAAGACGTTCGACAGCCTCCTGTAACATCTGTGCCTGTGTGTTTTCCCAGGTATTTTTGGACAGTGGCCTACTGATGTTCATCTACCCCTTGCCTCTCATGCCCTCTGTCTCAGAGTGTGCAGAAGGCAGCTGACGATAGCTTTGCACGTAATGTCTCCTGCTTTTCCACAGACGGAGAATTTCCGTGAATGTGAGCAGACAGTGCCATCTTCCTTACACACCTCTTGGTTTCTGGTGGCTGATAGATAGCAGATGTCCCTTCAAGGGTTGGAAAGCTGTTTTGACTGTGAACAAGCTGATTGTCTGCAGTGTTATTTCTTGCTGTAGGTTGTAGTTTATTTGTTTAATGAGATTTCTAATCTGTCTGGTGAGCTGTTCTACAAAGTAACTTTTAAATTTATTCTTTGTCCTATAAGGTCTCTGTTAGTTTAATGTTGTTGAGCTAGTGTGTTTGCATATCTGAGAGAAGATGACCCAGTCAGTACAGTATTTGCCCTGCCACTGTGAGAACCTGAGTTCTATCCCCAAGCATGGCACATACCTCTATCCCAGCACAGGGAGGCTGAGACGGGTGGATTCCTGGTTGTCCATAGGCTTCTGCACTACACACAAACACACACACACACATACACACACACACAGATAACACACACATAGATATGCACACAGACACACAGTTTCACACAAACCAACATATACACAGATGCACACACACAGATACACACACATACACATTGATTCACACATATAATCACACACATACACAAACACACTTATGTCATGCCTTCACACATATAATCACATTAATACACACACATACACGAACACACTGATGTCATGCCTTCATCATTTTCTGTGAGACTGAGTGGAAAGTAAGCAGTGTACAGAGCCTAAATTTGGCTTCCCTGCTATAGCCCCATTTCCAGATCTCATTGAGCCTAGAGAGAGCCTTAGTCCGTTTACATTCTCAGCAGTAATTCCTGAGTGGGTGTGGGGCCCTGGTGTGTGGGTCTCATTCTCTCTATTCATCCTTGTCATTACCCCCCACCGCCCCATATATGTATGTGTGTGTGTGTGTGTGTGTGTGTGTGTGTGTGTGTGTGTGTGTGTCTCCAGAGCCCTACCACTGGTCTCTTTCTCTCCAACACTTTCTCAGGGTCCCACTGCACGGGTCTCACTCTGTCTGTCCTGTCTGTGTGTCTGTTCCTCCCTTCTCCTTCCTTCCATCCCTCCCTCTCTCTCTGTGTATCCAGAGCCCCACCACCAAGCTCTCTCTCCAGCCCTTTCCCAGGGTTCCAGTGCCTACTTTTTGCTTCATTTACAGTTTCTCCCCATGGGAAAGAATGTTAGTTTGTTTGTTTAGCCTTTCATTGTTTTTACAAGTGCCCCTTTTGTTTTTAAAAATAAACTTATTTTTTACTTTTTCACTTCTGTATATGTGTTTATGTCTACCTCAAGTATGACCGTGGCATCAGGGACCAGAAGAAGGTGTTGGTTCTTATGGGGTTGGCGTGACATGCAGCTGGGAAGGGAAGTGAATGCTGGGAACCAACATACATAACCAGTGAGCCAACTTCAGTCTCCCCAAAGGGAAGTGAATGCTAGGAACCAACATACATAACCAGTGAGCCAACTTCAGTCTCCCCAAAGGTTTCTTCTTAGCCACTTTCTGGCCTGAGAGTTATGATCACAGACCTAATGTCTGTTCTTAGGTAGCCCTGCTAACTCAACCGGGAATACAAAAGCTCTGAGAACAAAGTCAGCTTTCTACTCTGGACAACAGACCCCAGGGAGGGTCCTATCCAGAGAACACACTCTGCCTCCATCCAGACTGTAGTGAGTGGGTCTTGGGCTTTGGAAGAACTAGGGTCTTTTAAATCATTGCTTTGCCTGAATTGATTTCTGATAGTTCTCTTAGGTCTGAATATATTATAATGAGAATCATTGTAATTTCTCCCTGAGGAGCTTTTTTAAAGTATCCAAAAGACAAAAATACTATTTAATTACTTAAAAAAATACCTTTTCCTTTTTAAACAAAAGATTTATTTATTCATGTGTTTTATGTATATCAGTGCTCTGTCTTCATGAACACCAGAAGAAGGAATCTGATCTCTGTACAGATGGTTGTGAGCTATGATGTGATCGCTGGGAACTGAACTCAGGACCATTGGAAGAACAATCAAGTACTCTTAACCACTGAGCCATTTCTCCAGTCCCTTTTAAAACACACACACACACACACACACACACACACACACACACACACACACACACACACAAACAAACAAAGCATGCACACACATTTTTGTGAAACCTTTGGAGCTAAACTAGGGCCTTTGTCCTAAGACAGTGACATTGTATTCTCAACTAGTCACAATGCATGTGCTCTACATACCACCTGACTGTCAGCAAGAAGCTGAAGAAGGCACAGGAGGACTTGTTTACAGGAAGTACCTGCCCAGGTCCTAGTTTCGTCCTGCTTCTTCCACCCTCATTCACCAAGTGAGGTCTGCAGTAACTTCTGAGCACCACCCCTTTTTAAAATTGATCTTGTGTTGTGTTCTCTGATTCTTACCTGTGACCCCATGATGTGAGTTGTTGAGTGTTAGGATTGGCTGACATAGTAGTCTTAGATTTCTACATACAATGCATGTAAAAGCCCAGAATCTGAATTGGTGGAATGAAATCATTCTGGTACATGTCAGAATGGAAGTTTGCCATTTTTTTTTTCTTCCTGACCTCAATAGATGCTGTGGCATAACACAGAAAGAATGATGCTATAGGGAAATTTTACCTGCTTTGGAAAATTATTATTGTAAGCTTAATTCTAGCTGACTTTACCTCCTTTCCTTCCTTCCTTTCTTCCTTCCTGGGACTCAGGATCAAATCTAGGCCCCATCCATGCTGCTACTAGGAGGTTGGGGAAGAATAGTTAATTCTGCTCAGCTATGAAGAAACCTTGACTTATGTGCTGCAGCTTCTAATCTATAAATGGAGGGTAGAATAATGATCTATGAAGTACCCACATGTTTATTGTCAGTTGCTTTACTATGTGGGATTTAATTTTGAATATACTGAATAGGTATGCCTAACGGCACGACTACCAATTAAAACCGCACGCTCTGTATAAGGGTGAAGGATATGACCCTCCCTTGCACTAGGGGCTCATCTGCTTTGCGAGATGAGAAGGATAAAGCTTGCCCACACCTGCTGTCACTGCCTCATGTGGGCATGTGCCAGAGCGAGCAGCCATAAGTGATGTTTTTAATTAGGAGATCTGGATGGGCTCAATGTAAGGTTTTATAGAGAATTTATTTCTGGGGTGTCTGTTTTAAAAATATTATCTCTGTGTCATTTCACTGTGTCCCATCAGACTATGAAAGGGTCCCCTGGCCTTGTTCTCATCAGTGCTTAGACATAAGTCAGAGAAAGAGGCCCCAGAGAATCTTGAGGGTCTTCCTCTGCTGCCTGGTCCTTTGTGTGGTACGGAGGAAATGTGAGGTCTGGAGACTCAGGGCTCCTCAGCAGCTCTGCTCTGAGCTCAGAGTAGATTATTCTTTTCAGTAGTTGCCTCCTTGAAAGATCTATTGGACGTTCAGGCTCTAAATACTTAGCCTCCAGAAAGAGCTTGAATTAAGGACTTTTGTGTAAGGATTCTTGGGAGACGGAAGGGATTTCAGCCAAGGATTGCAGCTCAGATATGTTTATTTACTGGAACCACAATGTCTAGATCCTTCTGTCTGAACACCTTGAGTCTCCAAATGGGAAGGGTGTGTGTGTGTACATACATACGTATATACACACACATATTTATATGCAATTCAGGTCTTCCTGTATCTCTTAACTATAGCTGTGATTTTTTGAGTCATTCTATGTTTTTTCCATGCATTATTTCTAAATCTAGCGGCATCTATAAGCTAGATGATAATTATCATTTTATATATCTAGAAAACAGGCTAGAAAGGCTGTGTATGTATCAAATCATTTGACTTGTTCATCTTTTCTGTCTTCTAAAGACATACATTGGTCACTATGTTTTTTTGTGTATGTATGTGTCTGCATGTGTGCTTAGCATACTCTGTTGACAAATTATGTATGTATATATGTGTGGAGAAAGAAAAGAACATTATGGCAAATCTCTCCATCTTCTTTAATCCCCCAAAGTGGGAATAACTTTGCTTTTGGCCAACAATTGCATTTTTGTTCTGTTCATCATATTCGAAACCTTCTGCCTCAGTGCTCTCTTCTGTGAAATGGGGGTATATGGAAAACTCTACATGGGAGGTGATTGCCTAACATGTGGAGCACTAGCCCAGAAGCCTGGGAGCTGCAGCGATTGCTGAAATGGCTCATGATTCTCCACGTGTAGCCATGTTTCCAGAGAGCCATTACCTGCTTGCATTCCCTTAGGTCTTGACTCCACTGTTTACTCTCTCCGTGCCCGGCCTTCTCCATCTCTGTTCACACTCCCTGCAGGTTGAATGCTCTCTGCTCAGTCCCTAACAGTTCACACTTACACTGTCATCTGTTGTAGCTGTGTGTCCCTTACTGATGTATTTCTATGTGGCAGTGTGCCATGAATCAGAGCTGGGATGGTGGATGCAATGTACCTCAGCTCATCCATGCCATCTCTGGCCAGGGTGTTGGTGTGGGTGTGGAAACTCCCCTCTTGCATGATGCTGAGCAGCCACGTGGGCATCAGCAGATTCCATTTTCTTCTGGGAGTCCTGCCTGTGTGGCAGCTGCCATTTGATACCCAGGGAGGTGGACAGTGGGAGGCTTTGATCACTTTAGGAGCCAATAATTGCTTTCTCATCTTGATTTTGAATATTGGCACCTTGTGTGTCCTGCTGTCCATGTAATTGGGAGTTTTATTGCTGACCATACTTACTCTCTATAATCCCATAGGAAATAATCTAGGTCTCATGACTATACACATGTATATTTTATGAACTAAGTCTTTCAGGAGTTTAAGTTTGGGTGTATTTCATTTTTCATGGTATGTTTTTATGATAAATTATTTTTAACTGCCATGTTGTCTATATTTGTCTTCATATTGTGTGAGGAGAAACAACATTTTAAAAATGTCTTATGTGTAAGGTGTTTTGCCTGAATGCATGTCATATGTCTGTGCACCACATACGTGCCTGGTGCCTAAGAGAGCCAACAGAGGGCACCAGGTCCCCTGGAACTGGAGTTAAAAGTCTGTTGTGAGCTGCCATGTGACTGGCTGGGACCTGAACCAGGGTCCTAGGGATGTATCCAGTGTTGGGAGCTTACAATATTTCTGTTGCAAAATGGTTTGGAATCTCAACACTTACAGAGAAGAGACTCATTCTGGAAACTGTATATAATTTAATTAAAGAAATATACATGCTTTGAATTTTTCTAGAGTGACTTAAACTCTTTTCAGATAGGATGATATGCAATATAATTTTCTTTTATGATTTCTGAAAAAAACAGTACCGGGCAAACATGTGAATTTACATTTTCTTTGCTGGATTGATTGGAATGAAGTATTTTTAGGAAATCCCATTCATTTTAGTGTGCATGCACACACACACACCAGAGCTGCTGGTACTTATACTGGCTTGCTTGCCTATGCAGGTATGTGGGGAGGTCAGAGGTTGATGTTTCTCTCAATAGCTTTTCCACTTTTTTTTTTTTCTGACATAGGATCTGCTATTGAACCCAGAACTTATTGTGGAGTTCATCAGGCCGGCTAGCTTTTGAGGCCCTAGTACCCACCCTGCAGATGCCAGTTTCCATATCCATGTTTATATGGATGCTTGGGGTCCTCATATGCTCCAGCCCCATTTAACTCTCCATCTGCTCTCAGTGTGGATGATTCACCTGTGTATCTCTTAACTCTGCCTCCTTCTGAGTTGTGGATCTATTTCCCCTATATCATAGAAGTTTCCATGTATGCAACTGAGGTGCAGTATATCCAAACCCAGATTTTTTTTTGTTTTTCTGTTGTTCCTTCAGGATCTCTGCTATTTGCTGTCCTGTATTGACATCATTGGCTACCACCATTCAGGCTAAAGTTACCTTTGACATAGTCTCCAGGCTCACTGTCCTTAACTTAATCTGTACATCCTCTTGTGAGGGAGGCTCAGACTATAGCAAAGAGACCTTTAATAAAGTTAGGGATGTGTGGCTGTATGCAACTGGTTTGCTGAAGGTACTAAGTAAACAATAATAGAGCCCTAGCCTTGAGAATGGTTTGGATCATCATGCTTCTTGTGTTCCTGTGAATGTGCTATTGTGGTTTGATGTGAATTGTCTCCTGCTGGCTCATGGGACACTGGCTCCTCAGCTGGTTTTGTTTTAGGGATACCGTGGAAGTTGGGGGCCTACCTGTCGGAAGGGGGTGTTTGGAGTCTGGCTTTGGGAGCTTACCAGCCTGCTCTGCTTGGCTCATGACCTCATTCTGCTGCCTTCACAATGTGGGCTGTGCCTGATGTCTAGCCTTCCTGGCAGGGACGGACTCTGTACCTTCAAATAGGAGCCACAGTAGATCCATTCTGTAATGTGTTTCTGTGACAGAGAGGAAGGAAGTAACTTATGTGCCCTTATCAGCTTTGCACTGTGTTCGCCTATTTATTTATAGCATTTTTAAAAAAAATTTCTGATTCATCCTATGGTATGATATATGCCTGATAGTCAGGTCTTGATACTATTTATAAGACAAATGTTGAGTCAAATGTGAATAGTAACATTATTTTATAAGTTAATTCTAAAAAATATTTCTAGATGACTTTATGATCAGACATTTTAAGAAAGTGTTTTCTTTTCCTCTCTTTCTCTCTCTCTTCTTTCCTTCCTCTGCCTCCATCCCTCTCTTTTTGAGACTGGGCCTTGCAGGAGAACCCACGCTGATCTAATGTACCTTACAGTAGCCTCAAAATTTTCAGTCCTATTCAGTCTTCCCAATGCTGCAGTTACAGGCCTGTGCCACTATGGGCAGAAAAAGTGTGTTTCCCTTTGTAGGGCGGTAAAAAAGTTAGAGATGAGGCTCTTTTTTTTTTTCTTTCTCTTTTATATGTGTGCTCATAGGGGTTGATAGGTGTGTGTCCCCTGAGGTCAGAGCTCTTTATCTGTGCGTGCAAGTGTGTTGGTAGGTGCCTCTCCATGAACTTGCTGCTCACTCTGTTGACTGGCCTGGCTTGTGCCCAGCAAGGGCCTGCATTCTCCTGCCTCAGTACCTGGTGCTGGGATTACGGGCTGGACTGCTGCAGCTGTGAGTCTTGGGAATCCCAATGCAGTCCCTTGTGCTCACATGGCAAACACTTACCTCTGTGCTGTCACCCAGCCCAGGTAGGACTTGTTAAGTAATCATTTGATCCAGGTAGTAAATACTTGTAAGAAATTATGGCTGTTACTCTACTTTTCTTTTAAAATTTAATAGTAAAACCCTGCATGGTCAGCTTTAAAATTTCTGAGCCTATCTGCATATTTTTATAATATTCTCTTTTTGGAGGGTGTCTTCCTTCTTTCTCCATTTTTCCTATTCTTCCCCCCTGCCCTATATTAAATTACACAAACCCCACATTTTCTTCTTTCCTCTGTATTTTAATGTGTTCTTAGAACATGGCATAATACTGTACAATTTGTTTCTGTAGGAGGATCTATGAAACACTTTCTAAAAGACCCTTTATCAAGTGTTCCACTGAGAACTCAATAGACAATGGTGGATGGAAAAGTTCTTGTTGCTTTAAGCGTGGACATGATTTGACAGATAGGCAAGGTTTCTGTCCCTCCTGGTGGCAGGTATACTTATCCATACGTTCACTGTCCATGTGGTGGTTGGGGTGTAATGTGCGTTACACGTTGCATTTCAGACCGTTGTACTGAGTTTGAGACACGATGTCCAGGCATTTGAACACGGCTGCATTTGATCTTGACTTTGTGACTATCACTACACGTGCCATGGTGGACTCACCTGGACTCTAGCTTAATGACAACTTATACCTTTAGCCCAAATTAACTGTTTCAATTCGGTAATCATTCAAACCAAGTTACCTTCAACCAGGAGAAGCCATGGGGCTTTCCTCAGTAATTCTCTCTTTACTGCTTGGTTCCCACCTACTCTTAGTCTCTGGCTACTTCATCTAGGAAGAGTTCTCTTGCTGGCTTACCCAACAGCCTTTGGGTTTGTCTCCTCCAGTTGGCTGTCACCATAGCCCTGGGCTCCCCTCCCTGGGTGTTGCTGCTGGAAATTCTCACACAGGCTAGCTTTCGGTCAGGCTAATATAATGGTTAGATTGGATAATTTCTGTCTTTCACAGATCTCAAATGCTCACAGCTGCATCTGAAACATTAACTATTCTGAAATGTTGTTAGATGCGAGCACATAGCTAGATATGAGTTTCTTAAAACATGATATTGCTTTAAGACAGTAGCATGAGTTTTTCTATCAGAAAGGCATGTCTTGGTTTCTCAGTAGAAATGCATTCTTTCTACAGAAGATGAGTGCTCTTCAAGTAGCGGTGAATCAGGTGCCCAGCACATGCTCAGATCTTCACACCTGTTTCACCTGTGGTGTGTGATAGACACAGTGAGGTTTGGAGTGGCCTTCTGGGGAAGGTGGCCTGTTTTTGAGCTTTTGTGTGCTGTATAAGGGCACTGTAAATTTAATCTGAGAAGTAGAGGTATAAGCCCTCCCCACTCTAGACTTCCTGTGAGTAAAAAAAAAAAAAATCAAAACAGAACTATCTTTATTTTTATCTTAAGCCATAAAGAACAAGTTTGTAGTTAAATTACTTAGAGTGACTTTGATTGCTTATCTCAGTGGTAGTCTTAGGAGCCACATGAGAGGGGTCTTCAATAAATGCAAATAATGAATGATAGAAGCAACAGCTTTGAAGCTGTGTGGCCCCGCAGGTTGCTAATGAAGGACAATGGAGAGTATCCAAACACCAGTAGCACATCATTCGTACCAGGGTCAGCATGTTGCCTGGATATAAAGCCCCTGTTGGGAGGATGTGCCTATGTGGAAGGAGAATGTTTGGATAGTATGAATCTGTGAGAGACAAGCTTACATTTTACAAGACCCTTGTCCTAGCTCTGCTTCCTGCTTCTCTCCATCATTACAGACAGCAACATCTCTGGCATAGTTTCCTCTATAACCTCAGTGTTGCCACAGGCTCCTTTCTGTGTAAGACTCAGCCTTTCAAAACAGCACCATGAAAAAGGAGTTTAGAGCCTGTTAACCCATTCCTGTATTTGACAAGTAATGAGAAGGAACTGTGTAACACACCCTTACATGTAACATACCCATTTACCTAAGCACAGCAGGCAGTACATTAAGAGCACTTCTGCAAGAACTGGTACCGTGTCAGTGGATTGAGGATGTTCGAATGATACAGGTTGTTTACAGTATGAGGTCACTACTTTCCCAGACAACTTCACATGGACATTGGCGCTTTGTGCAGCAACAAAGAGGAAATGCATGCAAGAGAGAAAGACCCATCAAGGCTAAGGCAGCAACTGAGGCAGGAACAGTGGGTCTCCGAGAAGACACCCTCACCCAGCACTTGCTGAGGGTGTGGAATTTCAGGCCATGTCTGGGATCTCGTGGAGCTGGGCAATTTCCAGCAGGCACAGCTGTGCTGCTGCTTCCCCATTCCTCTGCTAACTCACAGGACAAGAGTTACTCACTGATTCCTTCACCGAGGTTGACAGTCTGAGCTCCGTGGCCTCTAGCATGACCCCTGAACTTGAAGTCAGTAGCGTGACTCACCGCACTCGGCATATGGTTGTGCTCAAGACAAATTGACTTGTGTTCCAGTCACTTCTCACAGCTGCACTTGTAATCTCTGAGAGTTACTATAGCCAGAGGGCAGAGGACAGATGTATGTCACCAAGGTCCAGGGGACAGCTGGTTCATGCTGCCAAGAGTTTTTTCCTCTTGGAGTCACCTAGGGCAATGTTAGTTCCTCCATCATTGACTTGCGATGTGTGTTGTGGACTGCCAGGAGAGTATGTAGAAGATTCAATATTGAGGCTGTTTCCTGGGGCTTTGGTCATAATATATTATATAGATACCCTCTACCTATATACTCCCAAGTTTCAGACTTTTAGAAAAAAGGCTAGTGACACAGACCATGCCATCACCCAGCAACCTGGCCTTTATTTATCCATGGACTGTACATACCCTTGGAACCAAGGTCTACCTCGAGAACAGCCATTCTGAAGGGGGTGGGGATGTTCAGACCTGCTGTGACTCTTCCAGACACCTGCTATGTGGAGACTGAGACAGACTAGTTGCGACACCTGAAGCGTTTTTAGCCTCATTTGAAAAGCTGATGTTTAGTAAGTGATCACCTAATACACAGGAGACTTCATTTGACAGCGGGACCAAGGGGCAGTGTGAGCATGATGCTCCATCACGCTCCAGGGTAGTTGGTGCCGAGGGCATGGTCAGGGAGGGGTCTCTGGTCAAGTTGCCTCTGGTCTAAATGCCTCACTTGGGCAGATGAAGGGTGAGGAGGGGGTCAGACAAACACCAGCATGGCTGTAGTAGTATGCTTCTTGGCAGGCTTTTCTTGCCTACCCCGGAGGTTCTGACCCTCAGACCCGCAGACCCACAGACCCACAAACCCACAGAAACACACAGATGCTTACATTAATTTTACACTGATTGATCTAGGGCCCAGGCATATGACTTGCTAACTCCTTCATCTTATCTCAAGCCATGATTCTTATCTTGTTCAGCCATGCGGCTTGGTACCTTTTCTCAGCAGCATTTCAACTTTTTTTCCTCTGCGTTTCCTGCCATCTCTCTGGTGTCTCTGTCCTTTTCTTTCTGTTCCCAGAGTTTTCTTAGTCAGGTCACCCCACCTACACTTCCTGTCTGCCTTCGGCCAATCAGCATTTTTATTAAGCCAGTAGGTGGGACAATTATTTACAATGGAACAACATAATGCATGGCCATGAGTACAGTGAGGCCTCAGTATGCTGAAGCAGAAAGGTGAACTGTAGGGAAGTGAGGCAGTTTTACTGACCACTTCTTCTAATCTGCAGGTTAGACTAGGGGAAGTCCTGTGGGGCAGTGAATTCCTGCTGGCCCTCCTCTGCCACTCCCTTACCAAAGCTTCTTTTTCAGTTTGTGATATGAGTCGAGTGTTGCTCCAAATCAGAGGTAGCACTGGCCTGGAGCAATTGGAAAAATCACAGTCTCAGAAGGGAAAAAGTCTGAAGAGAAAGGATGTAGTTGGGCTTTATGAAATGGGGCTGTTGGGTTGTGTCTTTGTTCTGACCCTGGCTATTGTCTCTGTGGCCAAGAGATCACTCTCCTAAGAATTCCACACCTCTGTGATTCTGTCCTCATTTTACACTGTGACTTGTGGAGTGTTTGCTGTGTACCAGACATAATTCTCAGAGGCCTGACAGAGCCAATACATGAATGAATCCCAGTTTCTGAACATGGAATACATTCCTGCACTCCAACTGCACCAGGAACAACCATGTGTTAATAGCAAATGCTATTTTATCATTTATGCGGGGAAGCAGTTCAAATAGCAGGAGTGTGGATGCCAGGAAAGGAAGAGCCAGGAAGGAAAAGGTGGATGAAATTGGACTTTGGAATTCTCAGAACAGATGTTACTGATTTTTATGTTTGACAAATTTCGTGGTAAGGTGCTAGTGTTACTCATTTATCTTGCGATTTATATTAAGGAAAAATGTTTCTGGTGTGTGTTTTGGAGCTGCCTTTTGACAATAATTAGAATTTTTACATAAATTTGTGTATGTGCCCAGCTCTTGACTTCTTAAACAGCAAGGGTTCTCCGGCTGTCAGAACTCCCCCAACAGCAAACCAGTTGTGGAAAAGTGAGCCACATGCCTAGGGAGAGTGTTGCAGCTTTGGATTGTGTCCCAAGGCATCCATCTGAAGACGGCCAGATTGTTAACTCTACTCTTAATTATTGGACTTAAACATGAAGAAACTAAAACCGAGTCTGAGAACCCAAAGCACATAGCATCTACACTAAGCTGAAAGATGCCCAAGAGCCAAGTGCTCCCCACATTGAACATCTGTACCTCTTCATGCCATTCACCACAGGATGTGCATCTCATCTTTCATAGTTCAGATCATCCTTCAGGGACCAAGAACGTTGAGTGGGAAGTACTATTGTTAAAGTTGCCTCACATGTGGTCAATGCTTTAAGAAGGAGAGAGTGGTTTATGTTGTGTTCTGTTTACACCTGGATTGAACACAGAGGGAGTTAAAACACCGGAGCTAGGGTAGGATCCTGTAGATAATGGACCTGATACCTAAAGTGTGATGAAAGGATCTTGGTTGTGGGGAAGAGCTGAGTGAAGAAGTATCTAGGTCTGTCGTACATCGTCATGAGCCCACAGCGAGACGGAAGTAGAAGGGCAGGCTGGGTATGTTTGCTGTGTGTCTGTCCCCGAGCTCTTCATACAGGCACAGCATAGAGTGAGGACTGGGAAAGCAGTGCTTTTCCTAGAAAGTAACTGTTGAGCCTCGAATCCCCAAAGTTACACTAGCACAGTTCCTAAGAACCTTCAGGCAGTTACACTCAGGCACAGCTCACCCTTAACACGTGCAGATCCCTTTATTCAAATGAGAAGTTATGAAGAAACACTCAAAGTTGTGTCTATTTGAATCTAAATGTGCATCTAGTTGATGTCTAAACTGAGAGGCATCTATTTCAGCGCGTGCATTTGTAACACAGTGGGATGTGTCTTAAAGGACAAACCTCCTGTCCCTTACACTCAACAGTGATCACATGCAATTGTGCAAACAAAGAGTAAGCGGACTGTACCTGGTGTGAGACTCACTGCAGACCCTAACATCCTTCTTCCATTTCTGTCACATTCTCCCTTCCACTCCCAGCCTTCTGTTCTGTAAACACTGGCATGTGTCTCCATTTTCTTCGTTGCGCTGAAAGGCTCTCTGGGTTTTGACAAATGCATAGTGTTTTTTATTTACCACCATGATATCATAGAATGATATTTTGACCCCACAAGATCTACTGGGTTTCACCCAGTCAGCTTCTCTCCATTATTCTTGGATCCAGACAGTTAATAATCTTTTTTCTATTTGCCCTCCTTAATTTTTTTCTTTAGTGTTGTATAGCTGCAATTATTTAATGCACAGCCCTACAGGGTAGCTTATCTCCCTGTTAAGACTCATTGAGGCCTTTTCCTGGCTCTTCATCATTTCGTCCCATCATGAGCTAATACTTGGTTATGCATACAGTTTGTCTGGGTCTCCCCTCAGTAGAAGACAGATTGTATGCCTCCAGAATTAGCAGCTTATGGAAGAAAGTCATTTCTGAAATGGTCACGTGCAGGCCTTTATGTGGACATAGGTTTCCATGTAATCTGGATTAATGTTGTATAATGAGGGATAATATTATTGTGTCACAGAGGACAACTTTTTTTAAAAATGTGAGAGTAAACTAACAACCCACCTTCCAAAACAGCCTACTGCCTGGATCCTAACCAGCAGTAAGTGAGGACTGATACTCTGCTTCCATTTCAGCAATTAGCGCTCCGGGCACTTGGACTTTAGCCATTGTAATAACTATGTAGCGAGTCTTGTTTTCATGTTACCTAATGTTTGCTAATGGCCAATTATTACCTTTTTTGGTCTTTATTTGTGATAGTCACATCTTCTTTGTTAAGGAGTTCAGCAGTGGGTCTGCTTTTAAAGGCTGGCTGTTTGCTTATGGTTGACTTTTAAGAGTTTATTTTGGGTGCAGGTCCTTTATGTAATATACCCTTGGCAAGCAGGAGGTAGCCGCGGTGTGCTGAAATAACAAAGAACCTAAGGTACAGCCGGCTATGCAGTCCGGCTTTCTGGGATATAGGAAAACAATAGTAACAGGAAAGGGGACCTGAGAGGTAAAATCTTTTCAGAAAATGAATGGGGAGGGTGACTCCTTTAGTCTCACAGGATGCTTCTTCTTGAGGTCATAGAGGAGTATGCAAAGGCCAGAGACTGAAAACATGTTGAGATTCCTGACTCACATTGTTGGGCATCCTGGTGAGTGAGTAGCAAGAAGCCAAGGGTATCTGGGAAGTCAGAGTGAAGACCATGAAGTGTGTCATCAGTGTGATGAAAGGGAGTCTTAGGAATTAGCCTAAGACAAAGAAGTACTGTCTTTAACTCAGCCATCTCCCACAAGGTCCCCAGTGCCCGATTCTTTCTGTATCTAGGGATGTGCTTCGCCATGCCAGGAGAGCACTCTGCTCTGAGAAGACTTTTGTCTTTAGCATCTTGCAGAGAATTTCAAATCGGATTCTGTTCCAAAGGTGCCCTGTGTGGAACACCGTTGGTCTCCTTCCCTTCTCTCCTGTGCTGTGTGTGGTGTGTGTGTCGTAGTTGACTGTTTAGTGGCTGATTTCATTGAAAGAAGCCATCTGTCTTCTCAGATACCCTGTTCCACTGTAAGATCCTCGCAGCTGTGACTCAAGGGCTCAGCAGAATTAATTAACACATGTGGATTCTCTGCTTTGTGGAAACGTGTGGCCCACTCTCTGTAGGGACAAAATTAGACTAAGTTTCCTTCTTTTTTTGTGTGTCAAAGTCAAGTTTCTGCTGGGGCTTCTGTCCAACCATTCCTGCAGGCTGCTGTTCATGAAATCTCCATGAGCATGGGGTAGTGAGGGCAATTTTCACACACAACTTGTGTCTGGGATTATTTAAATCTAAAATGAAGTAACTTGGTAGTTTGATATGAAATATATTGAATGACTTTGTCTTATCTATAGCCAGTTGTTTTCATTGGACAGAAACTTCATCAAGTAATGATGGGGAAATGGCAAGAGCATTCTGAGCTGACATTGTTGCCCCACTGGCTTTCATGCTCACGGAAAGGGGGGGGATTTGAGTTGACGGCAGTAAAGATGAACAGTGACTAACACATCCGTCCATCAGTCCCTTTGGCACCAATACATGACAGGTTGCCAGGTTTAATCGATGATAACTTTACCTCAAAGTAAGGGCTTTTGACAACCTAACAGACCATAGAAGGGCACAGTCTGGCTTGCGTGCCACCACAGCTGACAGTTGGAAAGAGTTACTTGGTGTGACTTACCGTCCATTTAAAACTGCCACGGTCTGACTTCACATTCCTCAGCTCTACTCTTCTACCGTGGGAGTAATGTAGAATGCTGTCCGTCTTAGGATTTGAACACAAGCAGCTAAGATTTCATGACATTTTGTGGAGTCGTCACCCCGAACCTGCGTGCTTCTGAGACTTTGCCTTTTTGTCAAGCAGCAGCTGTCTTCCTATTAAGTCACAGGGCCCATCATGGCCCTCTGCGGCAGAGGGGAGTGGGCAAATCCCAGCACAAGGCATCTGTGTACTACTGTGCGTTTCCCTGCTTGAAGGTGCCGCATGGGTGAATCTTCTTCTCTCCGATTCCTTTGCAGGTTTGACGGATGAGAAAGTGAAGGCCTATCTCTCTCTCCACCCCCAGGTCTTAGATGAGTTTGTTTCTGAAAGCGTCAGTGCAGAGACGGTAGAAAAGTGGCTGAAGAGGAAAAGCAACAAAGCAGAAGGTAAGTAAGATGCCACTTGGTCTCTCCACGTCTTCACAATTTCACACCAAACTCTCCCAGCTCATAATGGGGCAGCGTAGCTGAGAGAACAGAAACATGTTTGATCTCAGCACTCAGGAGAGCAAGACAGGCAGATCTCTGTAAGTTCGAGGCCAGCCTGGTCTACAATGGGAGTTCAGGACAGCCAGAGCGACACAGAGAAACCCTGTATTCAAAACCAAAACCTAAACCAAAAAACAAAACCCATGAAATAGAGATGTGCATTTTATTTGTCAGTTTTATTTTTCTTAAGATAACATTGTTAGAAAGAGAAACTAAATAAATACGAGCCATCCTTAATTAAAAAGGAAAAGACTTGGCAAATAACTGCTGAGAATTTATTGAGTGCTTATTGTATTAGTCAGCTTGGAGTCACTGCAGTACGACTTCTGAGGCTATAAACTAAAATGGAAAAAGATTCATTTGTTTTCAGTTGAAGATTCAATAGCCCTATAGCTTTTGACTTCTGGCAAGGAGAGCAGATGGCAGTGTCAGGGACATGTGTCCTAGTGAGGAGCTCATATCACTACCTAGGAAGAGAGACTGAAGGAGGAAACTCGGTTTCCACATGGGCTCCAAGTGGGCTCCAGTGGCTACAGGGCTTCTCACAGGCCCTTCTACCTGACGGGCCAAAATGCACTCAGGACAGCCACTCTATTGGCCAAGGGAACATTGTCTGTATGTAGACCATCCCAACGCTGGACACTGATTGGAAAAACATAGTTGACGTTCATATCTCTGGATACTACATTTTACACAAGGCAGTCTGAATGCCCTGCAGACTGCAGGGAGAACTCTGCTCCTCATCTGTGACCCCTCCTGCCTTGATAGTCACAGAGGCTACCAGACTGGAACCTCCAGTCGTAAAATGTGGATGGCCCTTTTGGATGCAATGCAGAGAAGCAAGAAAGACTGGAGAAGAACTGTCTTAAATGTCAGATTCTTTGATGAGCTGCCCATGTTCTGCTAAATAACCTTCCCCAATGGTCATACAGGTAATCCTCCCTGTGTAAGGTCAGGGGGTCATACACCAAAAGACATGCTTGCTGGGGACGGGGTCTCAGTGGAAGAGGCCGAGAAGGACTAAAGTTCATCATGTGGATGCATGAGACTGTGAAAGAATAAAATACAATATTTGGATGCCTGAGATTTCAGGCATATTGTATTTAAACTATATTTAAATTTTATGCAAAGTGCCATTTCATAGGAGGGCTCCCTTTATGTTTCTATCTTATTCTCAGAAATATATTTATTTTTTAAATTAATTAGTTACTTTTGCAGTTTATATAATAGAAAATAGAGCTTCACATATAGAGCTCACTGGGCAAGTGCTCTACCACCGAGTTATGTCTCCAGGCCTTAAAAATGCATTTATTTTCAATACATATTGCTTAAGATACAGTTCTATTTATGAAAACAGATGTGTAGATTCAAAAGGCACATGAGCCCAAATGCATTTCCCCTTAAACTGAATCAACGTAAATGTAGTTTCTTGAATATTGCAGCATATTATTTTTTGTTTCTAAATGGATATATGTGGCTATCTGGCCAAATCTGGCCTCTAATTTTTATATGCACCTAGTTTCAGAGGCGCAGTTAATTCCACTTGAGAAACTTAACACCAAAGTAGTAGTTTTGAGAAGATTTTCTTAGTTTGATAAGCATTCTAACTTCTAACATACAAAAAAAATGTTTTAAAGATGTAACAGAAATATAGGCAATCTCTGTGTCCTGAGTAAGATTTTAAAGTTTCTGAACATATCATAATGAAAACAAATATTTGCTAGAGAGTTTTCTCACTGAGAGATGAAGCAGTTTTAAAAGCAACCGTGGTGATTTGTACAGTGTCTGTGATTGTGAGTGTGTGTGAGTGTGTGTTTTGAGAGGAAAAAACATAGAAACAATGCTGTTACTGATGAATTAAGAGCTTAACCAGCGTGCTCCATCACTGTGAATCAGAGACTAGAAACCAATTTGAGGTGGTTAACACTTTGAGAAGGGTGGTTGAGCCTTGATGGCATGTTCTGGCTAGTGATGTGTAGTTTGGGACAGGGAAGACAGCTCAATCCTGCTCAAGTGCCTCCTGCCACAAAGCATGAAGATTTGAGTCTAGATCTCCAGTACCCACGTAAGAAGCTGGCACAGTAGTGGGCATCAGTAACCCTACTGGTGGGGTGTGTGTGGCAATAAAGACAACTGGATCTGTAAAGCTCACTGGTCAGTGTGCCTGACTAAATCAGGGATTGCCTCTCCTAAGGAGGCAGAGTGACTGAGAAAATACCCAATGCCAAACTCTTGTCTCTACATGAATACACACACACACAGACACACACACACATACACACATACACACACGCATGCAAGCACACACACACACACACACACACACACGCATGCAAGCACGCACGCACACAGACAGACACACACACACATATACGCATGCACATGTCGTACATAGGTATGCACGTGGCCACACACACAATATACGTATGTCAATTTACTATGTAATAAGGGATAGTGTAATGCAAAAACATGATACTTACAGAATATGTCTGAGAGTTTCTGTTGCTGTGATAAAGCACCTTAACCATAACCACCTTGGGAAGTAGAACGTTTATTTCAGCTTACAACTCTCAGGACACACCCCCTGTTGCCGAGGGAAGTCAGGGCAGGAATTCTAACAGGGAAGGAACCTGGAGGCATAAGGTGATGCTAAGGCCATGGAGGAGTGCTGCCCCCTGGATTGCTCCCTGTAGCTTGTTCAGTCATTGTTCCTGTAGCATCCAGGATCACTGGGCCAGGAATAGCACCACTCTCAATGGGCTGGGCACTCCCACATTACTGACTAATAAAGAAACTGTGTACTACAGTCTTGCTTACAGCCAGATTTTCTGTAGAAATTTTCTCAATTGAGTGTCCCTCCCTCTTCCCAAATGACTCCAGCATGGGTCAGATAGACATAAAACTTGCCAGCACAAAAGATGAAATTAAGTTTAGTTCTTACAAATGCAATTTTCTGTCAACTTTAGTGCTGTTATATAAGCCAACACTGGACATTTTTATAAGGGCCTGGGAGATAGCTCAGCGGTTAATAGCAAGTACTATTTTTGCAGAACTAAATTTGGTTCCCAGTACCACACTTTTGCCTCCCCAGCATTGAAATTGTTTTCTGAAGTTGACCTTGAACCTAAGTTCCCAGAGATCCATTGTAAAGTGATGTTTAAAGCTGGGGTTTGCATTTATTTTCTCTATAAGTGATTTTACTCCCACAGGAGGAAAGTTGAGAATTCCTCAAAACAGAGAGTAACTTCTTGTAAGGAGTTTCCTATACTTCCATCAAGCATCCTTTTATGCATTTGGAAAGAAATAAAGTCTTGAAAAGAATTGTATTTCACATTTAATCCTCTTGAATATTATACTTTTATGTTCATTGTATGCAAACTACATGTGATAGTGGGATAGTGCCCTTTAGGACCCAGAGGGGTTACTACAGTGGTTAACACCTGCACACCTGTGTCCACACACAGCACAAACATCAGGCCCAGTCCTCTGCATTCTTTTGCAAGAGTCTACAAGATGAGACATGATTGCACACTACAAACACTGTTCTGTCGTGGGCAAGAAGAACCAAACCTTACCTCAACAGTCTCATCTTTGGTTACTTGTTTGGGCAGTGTTAGAAAGGGTGGTGAATTGGCACTCAGCATGACATTTGGTGTCCTTTACACTATGATGATATTTAAGGTGAGTGTTAATAAAACTCAAAATTCCAATGTGATATTAATCTCTGAGGAGAGTTTACCTTGCGCTGGAGAAGGCAGTGAATCAGCCTAGATCATTTGTACGTTGTTGATAGAGTACTGTCCTTTGTGGCCCATGGTTTGGTGTGTGGCTTGTTCTAGGGCAGATGCTGCCACATAATGACAGTGTTGTTGCTGTCAGTTGCCTCAAATCTTAAATTTTTACATGATATTATTATTTTTTTAATACAAAAGTGTAGTTATCACATTTTTCTCTCATGTGATTCTAGACATGGGATTCATTATGATCCAAATAAAATTCTTAAGACATTTCATACTTAGATAAAGATTTTAAAAATTGTGCCACTCCAGCCTACTGTTTGATACCCTGAGATTCAGATTTAACTGCATTTAAACTGGTTACTATCTAACAGATGGCTCCTACGCTGGTGTACAGTGTAATGGCATCTTGAAGTAATGAGGTACGAGTTCCTTTGCCAGAACACACAGCCTTACAAGGTTGAGGCTTGTAGAACTAAAAACGATGAACCCATCATGAATAAACAAACAAGACATGCCTGAAAGGGTTTTCATGGAACATGGTTTTGGACACCTTTCTTTCTTTTTCTTGAAATTAGAATGGTTTTTATTCCATTACCATTATTTCATCTCTGCAATTGAAATTGCATTATCAACATGAAACTTTCAGATAACATGTTCATTTGCTTTTGGCAAATGGAAATCATGCGTGGAATGCTTTGATGTGAGTTATAAATAACCATGAGTCTACCAACTGGAAGCTGAGGAGGGGGACTTTACCGGCAGTAATTGATACATCACATTAGTTCTGTTAATTGTGTGCTGGTGACTCTGTCTTTAAGTGTGCGCCTTGGGAGTGAGGTAGCTTATGATTCTAGACCACAAGTTGAGATTCTAATAACTAGGCTGATGTCTGAAGCTGTGTCTGCAGTGTCTTTGAAGTTGGTGGCGGTTCCTAGTTGTGCATTAAAAGCTATTATGTTTTCTAAGCAAAAGTCTCATTTCTGCATGATTCAAATGAACAAAAACTTTGTGAACTATTAGGTTTCAGAAAAATACTTGTTTTCATTATACCATTTTCTATTTGCACATATAGAAAAAGATGTCCTTTAAATGATAGTTGATGTCATTCTTCTTAAAATTATGCTTCACCTATGACAGATTTTTAAACACAAACACCCATGAAAAATAGCAGCACAATAATTTCTCATTGTTTGTAAGTCGGTCTCTTAAAACCTATTCAAAAATTTAATAGCGACCTAAGTAAACTTCCGGTTGCATAACCAACCCTTTGTGGACATGTCTGCTTAAGAGGCGAGTGTCTTCACCAGGTTGTCTTTTGCTTTAATAGAGCATCGTGACCAAAAGTACAAAGTTCGATTCATTACACAACTCTCAGGTCCCACCCCATCACTGAGGGATGTCACAGCAGGATCAGAGCAGGGACCTGGAGAAGCAGAAGCCATGGAAAGACTGCAGCTTCCTAGCTGGCTTCCTATGGCTTGCTCAGACTACCCAGGACCACCTGGCTAGGAAGACTCCACCCACAGCCAGCTGGGTCTTCCCGCACCAACCATGAATAAAGGAAATGCCCTCATAGGCTCATTCACAGGTCAATCTGGTAGGAACATTTTTCTCAATTATGGGTTCCCTCTCCCCAAGTGACCCTAACTTGTGTCCAATTGACAAAAGCACTGTGATACTTAGTTGTTCCTTGAATGTGACTCAGTGTGACATGCTTTCCTGGCTAACCATTCAGTTACTAGTTCACAGCTACGTATTGATTACCTCCTGTGAGTGTATGTGTTAGTTTGGGTAAAAATAAAAATGGTTCCCATAGGCTCATAGAGAGTGACACTATTGGGAGGTGTGGACTTGTTGGAGTAGGTGTGGCCTTGTTGGAGGAAGTGTGCCACTAGGTCACACCAGGTCTAGTGTGATGTTCCTTTACCTCCCACTGTCTGCCAATTCAGATGTTCGAACTTCTTAGCTCCTTCTCCAGCACCATGTCTACCTGAACCCTGCCTTGCATACCATGACAATAATAGACCAAATCTCTGAAAATATAAGCCAGCCCCAGTTAAATGTTTTCCTTTATGAGAGTTGCCATGGTCATGGTATCTCTTTCACAGCAATAAGACCCTAACTAAGACAGTGTATAATTGGAGCAGAGCTCACTTTTCTCTTGAAGCTCATTGGTCGTAGAGAAGTCATCTAACAAGTGCATGAAACAGAGTAAGATTGTTTTAGCATTGTCAATTGTGTATGAGAAAGATTTAGTGTAATGTCTAGCACAGAAATATTTAATGACATTTTCAGATCCGTTTTTTTGTCTTTAGCCAGTTAAACTTGGCTTCGGTGTTGAGAACTTCAGTCATCTACCTGGTGTCCCTGGCTCTTTGCAATGCCATGGGAACAGTGTTTCTCTGTGCCATCGCCATCAGGGAACCTGTACTCTATGGTGGTAGACACTATCGGAGCACAGGGGCCGAGGGGTGTGATCAGGCATCATTTGGTTTTGAAGACTTCACTGCGAGGTGAAGTGAGTTGTTAGGGGGTTTGGTGTCATCAGTGACTCCTGAACAATAGACTTGTCATCCTGGAGCTGGTCAGACTCACTGTGTTCATATCAGTCTGAATGTCTCATGGGCTCATGGCCAAGTTTACATGGGCTTGCTGGGTTTGAGGGCCAGCATTATGCATCAGGGCATTTGGAAGATTGACTAAAGGTAGTGCTGAGTTGAGCAGAGGAGCTCTGAGAAACGGAATTGCAGGGAACAGGACTTGGGACTTGATTTCTGAGAAGACAGTGGAGAAGATTTAGAAAGCATCAGTATGACAGGGAATGGTGGACACTGTTGGGTCACCCGGTCAGGCAGGGTGGTCAGTGCAGTTCAGACCATGGTTGGGGTGAAATATGGCTCCTGTGCTATTCTCTGAGATTTCTCAGCTTGAAAACTTTCTAAAATTTTTTTAAGCTTTTTCCTCCTGCCTTTGAAGCGGGTGTGGAGGTGGTAGTGATGGTGGGGGAGGGGGACACATGGTAGCAAACTTTTTGTGTTTACTCTCCCACTCTGTATTTACTGCCCTGCTCTTCATGTTCTTTGCTTGATTTCCTTCCCTTTCTTTTGTTGTTCTGATTCCAGACATCCTGACTTGCCAGAGCTGTTGAATTCAGTTTTCCGAAGGGCAGAAAAGTAAGAGCAGTGTGTACCTAGTGCCTCTGGCGAGAGAGATCAGCTCCTATCTCAGCAAGGGAGGGTCCCTAAGAAGATAGGATTTAGTCCTCAGAAGGCCCTATGAAGACTGAGCTGTGCAGGAGGTAGATATGAGAAAACATCAAAGCAGATGCGCCCTTGGGGAGCATCGCAGGAAGAGGCAGCTGCTGGTCAGGCTGGACCTTCTAGGATTTTTTTTTTAAAAGCACTTCTAAAAACAATGGGAGTAACTTGAAATTTAGATAAGAACCTTTGAAGCTTTGATAGTGTTTTTTGAGTGAACTGTCATATCATGTCACGTCTTTTATATTAGGAACAGGTCAATCAGGTTTCAGTGTTCTGGTCACTTGTCTCCAAGATCAGCCCACGGGTCTGCTTCACGGGTGCAGTGGCTGTGGGAACCGAGGACTTGTCTCAAAGTAATGGCTCAGCTTTTGAAACTGAAGCAAGACTTTGCATGAATTATTCTATTACTGCCCTGAGATGTAAAGGTATAGCATTCGGTCGCAGGCCCTTATAAGGCCGCTGTGACTTTACTGTTTCCAAGCAAAGTCAATGGGTAGTTCCTTTGGCTTAAGCACACTTTAAAAGCCTAAATATAAAACATGAAAAATATTTGGTGAAAAACAATCTGAGCAAGCTGGATATCAAGAAAGAGGGTCTACACTACAGCAGAGGTGGCTCGCCTCAAAATTCCAAAGCAGTCAAGCATGGCAAAAATTCTGAATATTATCACCACTAAGAAGTAACAGCTGACAAATAACAGCTGTTTTTCGGGATAATTGAGAGATTAATTTTATGCTAAATGTTTTATATCAAACATAGTCAAAGGCCTTTGCGGTTTGAATAAGCCTGACCGTCGTAGGCTCCTGTGTGCATGCATAGTCCCCAGCTGATAACTGTTTGGCAAGAATTAGGGCCTTACTGAGGTAGGTGTGTCTTTGTTGAAGGAGGTGTGAAGTTTCTAGAGCCTATAGAAGGCCCAGAGTCAGTCAGTCAAGTCAGTCAGTTCAGTCAGGCTGTCTGTCTGTCTGTCCAGCTTTGTCTCCGTCCCTCTCTCCCTGCTGACTGAAGATGAGGATGTAAAGCTCTCTGTTGCTTCTTCAGCTCTATGCCCGTCTGTGCCCCTTCCTGCTGACAATGGACAGACCCTCTGAAACTGTAAGCCAGTCCCCCGTTAAACGCTTTCTGTTGTAAGAGTTGCCTTGGCCATGGTTCCATAGAGCAGTAGGGATGGCATCTCTTTTTTTATGATTTATTAAAAAAGATTTATTATGTATACAGTATATCGAAGAGGGCACCAGATGTCATCATAGATGGTTGTGAGCCACCATGTGGTTGTGGGAATTGAACTTAGGACCTCAGGAAGAACAGTCAGTGCTCTTAACATCTGAGCTATCTCTCCCGCCCCCAAGTTATGAAATTTTAAGGGGGAATTTTTTCTCTT